>UCOH01010526.1:0-17214 GCA_900474275.1 Synergus japonicus
CCATCAACTTCTTTCTCAAGACCTAATCGCTTTGGACGCAAGACGATGCTGTGCGTTATATATAAATATATATAATATATAAAGCACGGCGCAATTTGATTAGTTGTTGGTGGTAGCGGTGAGCATCGACAGTTTCACCAGGTTTTAATAGCTCATAGTAGACGACACCCTGCTGATCCCACCAAACGCTCAGCATCGTCTTGCGTCCAAAGCGATTAGGTCTTGAGAAAGAAGTTGATGGTTGTCCGGGATATATATATATATATCATTAGCCCAAGCGAATTAGGGTGAACGAATTTCCAAAATGTTTCTACATACAGGGTGTCCCAGTATTCAAAATACATATTTATATTTTCTGATTCCTTGCGAAAAACTGAATAGAAAATGATCAATAAAAAAATTTGATTAAATGCATAATTAACGAGTAATTAGCAATTAAAGATGAGCCAATCAAACAAATGCTTTAGATAGCCGACAGTCCATGTGCCATCGCTGAGAGTGTGTGAGAATCCAAGTTCAGATCGTATAATTCCCCTGCTTTTATTTTTGAACGAGGCTTCGAATTTTTGGTGCAAAATGATACAATCAATACAGTCTTCCTGATTCAGGTACTTAGAAGAAAAATCTTAAATGATGCACCACAGGGTGTAATGGTTCACGCACCAGGTCTTTCAAATATGCAATCTTCGGGAATTTTTTTTAAATTCTAAGTTTTCGACGGACATAAAAAATTTCAAATGTTAAAGCGATGAACGAGGTGCAACAGGTAGTTAGAAAAACAATCTAAAATTGTAAATCACTGACTGGGGTGCACAAGGTCGTGCACCAGGTAGTTAGAATAGCAACCTTCGGGAATTTTTTTAAATTTCCAATTTATCGAAAAACATAAAAAACTTAAAAAGATAAACAGTTGGCCACGGTGCACCAGGATGCCCACCAGGTGTTTAGAACAACAATCTTCTGGAATTTGTTCGAAATTTCGACTTTTCTAAGAAAGTTAAATGTCACCAAAAGATGATCGTGCACCAGGTGTTTACAATAATACTCTTTAGGAATTTTCGTAAAATTTCAAGGTTTCGAAGCATACAAACATCTCCAAATGGTGACACGATAACCGGGATACACCAGGGCGCGCACCAGGTGGTTAGAAGAACAATCTTTCCGAATTTAAAAAAAAATCAAAGTTATAAAAGAATTTAAAAAACTTCGACTGGTAACCCGATGATCGAGGTTCAACGGAACGTGCACCAGGTGTTTACAATAAAAATCTTCGGGAATTTTTTCGAAAGTTCAAGTTTTCGAATGACAAAAAATACTCCAAATGGTGACACGATAACCGGGATGCACTAGGTCGCGAAAAAGGACGATAGAATAACAATTTTCCGGAATTTTTTTTAAAATACAAAGTTTTAAAAGGATTTAAAAAACTTCGACTAGCTTGAATAGAAATTTTAAATCGCCTTCATTCCAAGTCTATTCAAAACTTTTTTGACATGGGAATCCAAATGCCTGTTCTTCTTTTCGGGAATGCTTACGAGCATAAAAAACCTTACTAACGATAAGTATTTAAAGTTTTAAATCTTCATTTTCATAACTGAGTAAATACATAAAAATTGGTAACTCCAAATAAGGTAAAAACTAAGATAAAAGACAGGTACATCCAAACATTTCTGTTCTTTTTTCCGAGGTCTGCTGATCTTCAATGGGCCTTTTCATCTTCCTGGGTGCTTTAAGGATTGCTCAAATTGACGCCCTGCTTTGTTTAAGCATTCTTCGTGGCGTCGGCGGAGATCGTGAGTTGCACTCTCTATCATCTCAGGCGTCAATGTCGCACAGCATGCTTGAATCCTGTCAACAACCTCCCTTTATGCTTGAATCTCATCTGGTGGCAATGGTGTCGCATAAACCTTCGCCTTCAGGTAACCCCACAGGAAGAAGTCTAGTGGAGTTAAGTCCGGTGATCTGTGAACCATTATGTCTGCATTAGTAAATTTTTGATTTAATTATAATTCCTACAGTCAAATATCTGCTTTAAAATTTTTTATTTTACCTTGGTGGTCACCGAATATGCTGTGCCTGCCCATTTATGTGCTTATAGCCAATCCATCGGTTTCCGTAAGTGGCATTCAGATGGTGTACAGCCAACCTTGATCGATATGCAGGTCAGCCATCATGCTGGTAGATCAGATTTTCAGCAACTTCTGCAGGCAAATTAGCCAGTAATCCAGGAAGAATTTTTTGCAGGAATTCCAATTACCGTGCACCCTATAAAAATGTAGTTAAATAGTGTAGATTAATTAATGCATTTTGTTGACTACCAGAGTTATATTCTCTTCTTTGAATTCCACATTTCCGCATTCGACATAAATAGTTTTGTTTCTTCTACCCACCCTATTGTATACCCCTCGGATGTGCTTAATTAATAAGAAGAACATTTTTAAATAGGGTAAATTTTTTTAATTTACTTACATTTAGGTTTCCTTGAAGAATGTGAGGCCCTATTTATTGATTTCCAATCAATCCAGCCCATACATTTATTTTGAATTATTGGAAGTCCCTTTCGCGAAAAACTTCAGGATTTTCGGTGTCCCAATAATGTTCGTTATGAACATTAAAGCATCCTTCTCGCGTGAAGAGTGATTCGTCGGTCCATAGGATAAATCCTAAACGATTTAAATTCCTATGAATCCAACGACAAAATTCTAGTCTTACAGGAAAATCCCCTGGCAAAAGTTGTTGCACTTTCGTGTAATGATAAGCATGATATTCATTATGACGAAGAGTTTTGTGCACATTCGATTTTGAGGTATTTAATTCTTGCGCAGCCCGATGGACGCTTCTATTCGGGTCTCTTTCGAAATGCTGAAGAACCCGCCGTTCATTGCGCAGATTTCTGGGTCGACCACCAACTTCTCGGTGGTGATTGAACAGTACTCCTGACTTGCGAAGTGTCCGATCCAATCTTCTAAAAACTTGGAACGATGGATGTTGTCTTCGAGGATACCTTCTGCCGTATTCAGTCGCTGACTGACGGGCATTTCTTTCACACACACCGAAAATTAAATACATCTCACAGTATTCGTCGTTCGTAAATTGCGGCATAATTAAAATTAATAATTAATAAACAGGAAAGAGAAAAGACAAAAAAACTAAAAGAGAAAACACAAAAAAATTAAAAACTCAAATACTTCTTCAAATAATTCAAAAGATTAACCAAAAGTTTGGAATAGATCTCATTAAACGTCAATACGATGTAAAAACAATTGAAATACTGTTTAAAAATATCTGCTCGTTCCAAATAAAAAACAAATGAATCCTGCAAAAATTTGAATCCAATGCATCTAATTTCTAGATAAACAGTATTTCATTAGTTTTAACATCATATTGATATTTTTTGAGATCCTTTCCAATCATTTAATTAACCCTTTTAACTACTTGTAAAAGTATTAAATTTTTAAATTTTTTTGGTTTTTTTCCAATTTCTTTTTTTTCTCTTCCTCGTTTTTTAATAATTAATTTTAATTATTCCGTGAATGAGTACTGCGATATGCATTTAGATGTTGTTGCGAGTGATAGAAATGTCATTAAGTCAGGGATGAATATGCTAGAAGGTATCCTAAAAGAGGATATCCATCCATCCAAGTTTTTACGAGATTGGATAGGACACTTCGCGAGTCAGGATTTTGTCTTTGGATTCATGGGAACTTAAATCGTTTAGGATTTATCCTATGGACCGACAAATCACTCTTCACGCGAGAAGGATGTTTTAATGTTCATAACAAACATTATTGGGACACCGAAAATCCTGAAGTTTTTCGCGAAAGAGAATTCCAACACAAATTCAAAACAAATGTCTGGGCTGGATTGATTGGAAATCTATTAATAGGGCCCCACATTCTTCAATGAAACCTAAATGTAAATGAATTAAAAAAATTTACCCTATTTACAAATGTTCTTATTATTAATTAAGCACATCCGAGGGGTATACAATAGGGTGGGTAGAAAAACAAAACTATTTATGTCGAATGCGGAAATGTAGAATTCAAAGAACTGAACATAATTCTGGAAGAGTCAACAAAATGCATTAATTAATCTACACTATTTAACTACATTTTTATAGGGTGCACGGTAATTGGAATTCCTGCAAAAAATTCTTCCTGGATTACTGGCTAATTTGCCTGCTGAAGTTGCTGAAAATCTGATCTACCAGCATGATGGCTGACCTGCACATCGATCAAGGTTGGCTGTACACCATTTGAATGCCACTTACGGAAATAGATGGATTGGCTATAAGCACATAAATGGGCAGGCACAGCATATTCGGTGGCCACCAAGGTAAAATAAAAAATTTTAAAGCAGATATTTGACTGTAGGAATTATAATTAAATCAAAAATTTACTAATGCAGACATAATGGTTCACAGATCACCGGACTTAACTCCACTAGACTTCTTCCTGTGGGGTCACCTGAAGGCAAAGGTTTATGCGACACCACTGCCACCAGATGAGATTCAAGCAGAAAGGGAGGTTGTTGACAGGATTCAAGCATGCTGTGCGACATTGACACGTGAAATGATAGACAGTGCAACTCACGATCTCCGCCGACGCCACGAAGCATGTTTAAACAAAGCAGGGCGTCAATTTGAGCAATCGCTAAAGCATCCAGGAAGATGAAAAGGCCCATTGAAAATCAGCAGACCTCGGAAAAAAGAACAGAAATGTTTGGATGTACCTGTCTTTTATCTTAGTTGTTACCTTGTTTGGAGTTACCAATTTTTATGTATTTACTCAGTTATGAAAATGAAGATTTAAAACTTTAAATACTTATCGTTAGTAAGGTTTTTTATGCTCGTAAGCATTCCCGAAAAGAAGAACAGGCATTTGGATTCCCCTGTCAAAAAAGTTTTGAATAGACTTGGAATGAAGGCGATTTAAAATTTCTATTCAAGCTAGTCGAAGTTTTTTAAATCCTTTTAAAACTTTGTATTTTAAAAAAAATTCCGGAAAATTGTTATTCTATCGTCCTTTTTCGCGACCTAGTGCATCCCGGTTATCGTGTCACCATTTGGAGTATTTTTTGTCATTCGAAAACTTGAACTTTCGAAAAAATTCCCGAAGATTTTTATTGTAAACACCTGGTGCACGTTCCGTTGAACCTCGATCATCGGGTTACCAGTCGAAGTTTTTTAAATTCTTTTAAAACTTTGTATTTTAAAAAAATCCCGGAAGATTGTTATTCTATCCACCTTGTTTGCGTCCTGATGCATGCCTGTTATCGGGTCATCTTTTGGTGACATTTAACGTTCTTAGAAAAGTCGAAATTTCGAACAAATTCCACAAGATTGTTGTTCTAAATACCTGTTGTGCATCCTGGTGCACCCTGATCATCTGCTTATCTTTTTAATTTTTTTATGTCTCGATAACTTGAAATTTCGAAAAAATTCACGAATATTGTTATTCTAACCACCTGGTGCGCGACCTTGTTCAGCCCAGTCAGTGATTTACAATTTTAGATTGTTTTTCTAACTACCAGGTGCACCCCGTTCATCGCTTTAACATTTGGAATTTTTTATGTCCGTCGAAAACTTGGAATTTAAAAAAAATTCCCGAAGATTGTATATTTGAAAGACCTGGTGCGTGAACCGTTACACCCTGTGGTGCACCATTTAAGATTTTTTTTCTAAGTACCTGAATCAGGGAGACTGTATTGATTGTATCATTTTGCACCAAAGATTCGAAGCCTCGTTCAAAAATAAAAGCAGGGGAATTATACGATCTGAACTTGGATTCTCACACACTCTCAGCGATGGCACATGGACTGTCGGCTATCTAAAGCATTTGTTTGATTGGCTCATCTTTAATTGCTAATTACTCGTTAATTATGCATTTAATCAAATTTTTTTATTTATCATTTTCTATTCAGTTTTTTGCAAGGAATCAGAAAATATAAATATTTATTTTGAATACTATGTTTTTCCGAACGTAGTCCAGAAGAGAAAAAAAGATTCGTGAATATATGTAATAAGAATTTTCTTAATCTTCTTATAATTTATAATATAAACAAAAAAGTGGAAATTAAGTTTTCAGAACACTCAGAGAGTAATTCGAGTATGCCTACTTGCGGGAAAAAAGGGCAAGTTGATCGACTTTGGTTAGCACACTTTGGAAAGAAAATGTGTAGAACAGGTCGAGACTCGCCAGTTTTTTGATAACACGAATATATGAATCGATGGAGATGAATAAAGATGCGCTTATAATGGCGAATATTTTGACAGTACGACCAGAAAATAATAGATTAATAGATAGATAGCTACGAATTGATACAGTGCTGACCTCACTTAGCGATAGTTTTGGCGGGAATGTTTTGAATTGCGGAAACTATCAAGCATCTCAAATTATTTTATATTAACTATAAAATATATAATATTATAATGATCAGTTTTTAATGTTAAATTTCAGGTTAATTTCCTACTGAACGTTGTTTTTTTAAATGTCAGTAATACCAACGCTATATATGCTTGGTTACTATATTACACTAAAATACCCGCTCAAGTATCTTTTATCTACTGCCAAGCTACCTACCATAAAAAAAAACCCCTTGTGGTTTTTGACAACGTTAACCTCAATATTTTCAACACAGTCTTAATCATGGAGTATAGATATAAGGAGATCAAAGTCCTGTACATGGACTTCACGCAAAATAAGAATATTTTTTGGAAAGTACACGCGCCTGAACTTCCCGTGCGTGGCGCTAGTATGAACATATGTACAAAAATGGCCTTCCATAATATGTTCAAATGGGCGGCCATTTTTATACACGTGTTCATTCATTTTGCGTGAAGTCCATGTACAGGACTTTGATCTCCTTATATCTATACTCCATGATTAAGACTGTGTTGAAAATATTGAGGTTAACGTTGTCAAAAACCACAAGGGGTTTTTTTTTATGGTAGGTAGCTTGGCAGTAGATAAAAGATACTTGAGCGGGTATTTTAGTGTAATATAGTAAAAAATGTTCTTATTTTGCGCTACATTACTTTGGTCTCCTTATATCTATACTCCATGGTCTTAGTGATTATTTGTGTACCCGCAACTTCATTAACTAAATCTTGATATGTTATTTAAAATCTATGTTTAAACCCAATGTTTCCCTCAAATAGGATGAATATAATGATGTCAAATTGTAAGTACATAAGTGGAAAACTTCTTAACAGCCTTGTTATTTTTTAAAATGTTAGTTAGAGTTCTGGAAAAAATCATTGCAATGTGTCAAAAACATATTTCATTTAAAAAACAGTACGCAAATGTCTGCAATGTAACTTTTCTAAAAAATGCTTATGCAATAAGGTCATAAATATTTAGTAATTAAAACATATTTCATTTAATAGTTTTCTAAATATTTCTTTTGATTCTCTGTGAACACCGAACAACTGTGGGCACCTTTCCCCTACCGACAGCGCTTCCCTCGTGACTTTACGACAATGTACTGCAAAAAATAACCGCTGAGCTGTGATGGCACCGGCGCGGTCTGCTTATTGTGTGTTTCTCTTTCCTTTTGACCATGGATAATCATGTTTCTCAAAGTCTATTACAAATTACGGTCTTGTGTTGCAATGAATCACGAATTTCGTGTTGCAATATGAATGTTTATGAAATTGAAATTGTGCGTGTTTTTTCGCTTTTTCTATTTGTGTCCGTGTTGTTACTGAAATAATTTATTTATGCGAGTGTGTCTGACATTTAGTTTCTATTTATCACGATTCGTCTGCTCTATCTGCATTCGCTCCTGTTTATAAGATGAATATTTTCAGAAAAAATATTCATTCTCGCATAAAAACCGGGATGAAATTTAATTTTAATGGGATCCAGGACTACGCAAGACCCTAGATATTTGATAAGTTGTTTCTATATCGTCCAAGAAACATTTTCTTAAAATATATACGGTCACAGAGCCGCACTTAGGATCATTTTAAAAAATTTATATTTTCACGGATTTCAAAGTCTGTTTAAATAACGCCCTTAAGGCTGATGGAATTGAAAATTTCTCATGTAGAAAAACTCAGATCCCAGGGGCGCAAGAATAAAGGGGTTAAGACACCAGACAGTTATTCGAGTGTACCTACTTGCAATATGCATGTATGTCGAAATTATTAGAAGGATAATACAATTCCACAATAAACGCACTTTTTTATGGGGTTTTAATCTGTTCTTTTTCTTTTTTTTATTGATTTTTAATGTGTAAGGTGGCTCCCGACACCCGCTGTTTTGAGACGCTTGTTGCGCGTCTGTCTAATTCTGTCAACTTTTCATGTGGACTAGAATTTTTTCAGCCAAAGGCAAAAGAGGGAAAATTTATAGGTTTTAGAAAGAAAAAACTAGAGAGAAGAAATGAATAATGGGCGCTTGATGATAAGTTTGTCGAATTCTCACTTTTATAGTCCCAAAATAGCGTGTAATTATTTCTTGTCAGAAACGGCGGACATTTTGACTTCCATGATGGAAGAAACTAAATATTGATCATCTATGTAGAACGCTGTTTTTGAAGGTCATTTTTGAGACTTTTTTTTAAAGAGAGATAATATTTCATGCAAAATTTAAGAGGACAAGTTTATTATACATATTATAGAGTAAATAATGTTTTTGAAGTGTTCAAAAACAAAATGGCGCCTGTAGAGAATCAGAGTACAGTAACTTTTTTTACAGAGGCCTCCACGGCCACCTACTTTTTGTCGCCAATATTTCTCTACAACAAGAAAATCAAATTTTTTCTTAAAGATGGAATAAAAAGCTAAGACATCACGTAAGATTTTTCAAAAATATCAATTTTTCAAAAAATTGTGCATGTTTGAAAAAAAATTTTTTTCTTCAAAAAAAAAAAAAATCCCCGAACAACTTTTATACAAAAAAAAAGTTTTAATTTTATCGAAAAAATCCTACGTGATGCGTTGGAAAATAATGTTTTAAAGATTCTGTCATAATTTCAAGTTGATTGGATGAAAACTGACGAAATAATCGTGGTGGCCGATTAGAAAAAAGTTTCTGTACTCTTGATCCTGTACAGACGCCATTTTGTTTTTGAACACTTCAAAAAAATTATTTACTCTATAATATGTATAATAAATTTATCTTCTTAAATTTTGCATGAAATATTATCTCTCTTTAGAAAAAAATCTCAAAAATGATCTTCAAAAACAGCATTCTACATAGATATTACCCCTTAAGGGCATGTGTTACTTACCATATGAGCAAGTTTTTAAACCCGGATTTTTTTCTACAATTTTTATATTTTCATTGAAATTATAGTCAACATTCGTCCGTGTTCATGTTCTTGACGGATGTTGACTACAATTTTTTTGAAAATATAAAAATTGTAGAAAAAAAATCGGGTTTAAAAACTTGTTCATATGGTAAGTAACACATGCCCTTAACACGTCATTCTATTCCGACAAATTTTTATAATTATAACAGTTTAAATCTTATTAAATCATACAGAGGAGATAAAACTTTCGTATAATAAACATTTTTACAACCCTAAGTTGAAAAATTAAGGGGTTAGTACCAAAGTTTTCAGCTTTTTTTTAAAAGAATTTTGTTATCAAATTCAAATTTATATTACAGATCCTAACTTTTCACACATGATTCTAGATATAAAACACTATTACAAATTTTTTTTTTTTTTTTAATAATAAATCTGGCTTGTATGGCTGCCGGAAGTTATCCATTTTAAAAACTGGCGTGCATGATTCAGAAAAAACTATTGGACCGATCGGGCTGAAATTTGGATATGTTATTCTACACATATGTCGTTATCGCATGAACCAAAATAATTGTAATCCGAAAAAAAATAAATACAAAATGGCCGACTTGAAGATTTTTCACCTTTTTTTAACTGTATATTGTTTTAAAAAAGGGCTAAATATTAATTAATAATTATGATTTTGGTTCATGCCATAACGGCACATGTGTAGAATAACATATCCAAATTTCAGCCCGATCGGTACATAGTTTTTTCTGAATCATGCACGCCAGATCGAAAAACGTTGTTTCGAGAAAAACGCGTTCAGTTTTTGATCTAAAATACAAGGTGATCCATTTTAATCTATAAGTATCTCCTAAAATACTTTATTTACGAAAAAATGGTTTAGACAAAAGTTGACCAGGATCAAGAGGGCCATTTAACTGTACCATCAATTTTGACGTTGAGTTCCATTTTCAAGGTCATTGGCTTCAAATGCACGTTCGGCGCGTTCGAGATGCTTACGTTGTTTTGCGTTTTTCGATCTGTTCTCGGTATTTATGACCAAAATAAAGATTAACCCAACAATTTTATATATATTTATTATAAAAATTTGCACTTTTTCGAAAATCAATTTTTCAAAAATGTTCTTTGGTACTAACCACTTAAAAAAATTTCTAAAATCTACATAATGTGGTAACGCTATTACTGAGCAGATCCAAGCTGACAGATCCAAGCTACAGAAGTTGTAGCGTTTTTAGTTTTCAAATTATAGTAAAAAACTGTCTTCTTTGAAAAAATCGATTTTAATTTCACTTCAATATTTTCACTTTAGTTTGTGCTCATTTCGTCAATTTTTGGATTTTTTAAATGAAATTTTCAGGGAATGTGTCTTCGGATGTTCTTCGATTGATAGAGCAATAGGAATTCAAAAATTTATTTTTTTAAAATTGTTATTAATTTTTTTTTCTGCTGCTCGGCATGAATCCGACTTTTGTAACTTCAAGCGTTTCATTTATCGAGAGAATTTTGAGCATGCAAAACTTCTCGCGACAAAAATGTGGAGTAAACTGTAATAGAGTTTTTTGGAAGGTTTCAGATCAAAATATTCAATAGCTTAAGGTGAATCCACACGCCGGCTCTAACTCTTGTTCCGCGCGTAAAATTGGTGTCGCATTCCCACCAAGTCGCACCTATTTACCGCATTCTCAATCAATTACAAAACTTTACAAATTTAAAAGTAATTCCAAGTGAGAATAAAAATTGTTTTTTTTTCGAGTAGAGTACCATAAATTAGTAAAACTAGCTGTGAATTAGATCTCGGGTGTTCTGTTTAACTATATTTTTTATGCTCATTTGTTGAGCAGTTTTCTTCCTCATTATATGATGAAGTAACAAATTCATTTGCTTGCTCATAGAGGAAGCATTAACCATTTTTTTCCTAAAACAAAGTTAAGGTTATCAATTTCAACCAAACTCTTTTCTTATTGCCTATTGAAATAAATCTTCCATTATTCAAGCTCAAAAAATGAAAAAAAATTTTTAATTATTTCAGTACAAAATTGAATACATCATGGATATGTATGGATATCGCCGTTTTTTGTCGCCACCTCAACTTAAAAACAGTTTTGTAGATAAATTGAAGAAATTTGTAGGATCTGCCCTGTGTATCTTAAACAAAAATAGCGTCCTGTTAGTGTGACGAGTTGTTTAGTTTCCATTCTCTCCAGCGAGGCACTGATTGACATATCGCTCCTGGTTTTTCCATTGCAAGCAATGGGACATAAATAGTTTTTAAAAGTTTTTAGATAAAAAAAAAATTTTTTTACATAAAAACTTATTGATATTAAAACAATATTAATAATATAATATTTAAAATTAATTTTAAGCTTTAAATGGTTATAAAAATGGGTAAAGGTTTATAAGTATTATAAAGGAAAAATGTGAATAAAAAAGGAGAGAGAATTGATATTAACCAACTCGTGACATTAACAAGGATAAGTTTTAGCTCTTACATATGGAGAGGTGCACAGGCCTGGTAGGACATATTGGCACCACAAATATCTTAAAACGTGCCAAAGGATTTTTCAAAATATTGAATTTTATTAAATACATTTATAATTTTTGAAAAATTGGTTTTTCGATTATAAGATCTCAATTAATAAAAATTCTAAGCTTATGAAAAGGAAAGAAAGATTGCTTGCGTTGAGACGAATCAATTGACCAGCAGGATTAATGTATTTAATTAAATATTAAGGCTGATGAAATTTGAAAATTTCTCATGTAGAAAAACTCAGAGTCTAGGGGCGCAACAATAACGGGGAGACACGGGGAGACACTTGTTGCGCACCTGTCTAATTCTGTCAACTTTTCAGGTGGATTTGAAATTACCTTGCCAAAGGCAAAAGAGGGAAAATTGAGAGGTTTTTGATAGCAAAAAATAGAGAAAAGAAATGAATGAAGGGCGCTTGATCACCAATTTTTCGAAAAATCACTTTTATAGTCCCAAAAAAGCGTGTAATTATTTTCTGGCAGAAACGGCGGACATTTTGACTTCCATGATGGAAGAAACTATGTATCGACGATTCCGAGCGAGGTCAGCACAGTGCAGCTTTCATAGAAATGACGACAAATAGTTTCTTCCATCATGGAAGTCAAAATGTCCGCCGTTTCTGGCAGGGAATAATTACACGCTATTTTGAGACCATAAAAGTGATTTTTCGAAAAACTGGTGATCAAGCGCCCTTTATTCATTTATTTTCTCTATTATATTCTCATCAGAGAGAATGTATTAGATTTGTGTAAAATTTGATATAACTGCAGTTTTAAGAACTGTTCAGACAAGTAGTCTTCTTCGCATCCAGGAATCGACAGCGATAATCATTAAAGACTTGTAGTACATATTGTTTCTGTTTTTTGTTAAACATTTCGTATAATTGGTCATTAAGGGCGTTGGATAGTCGGAACTTGTAACTTTTTTCGAGTGCCCCCCATTTGCATTACGGCCCTGTCCTCTGAAACGCATGAGAAAAGATATGGGGAGTTTGAAACACAGATCTTGAATGCTTTTTTATAGACACAACACAGACTGTACATAAAAAAAACACGATGTAAACAATTTTTGACGGAAATAAACTTTATTATTACGAAGCGAATTTCACGATCCGATGCTTAAAAAGAGAGGAATATACTTATAAAATTTTCGCCAAGTACACGATGTAATATGACTGGTGTTGAGGTAGGGGGGTAGGAGAAGTCGATATAGCAGAAGGAAGAAATGCCGAGAAAAAGAGAAGGCGAGTGTGGAACACACAACTTCAATGTTTATTTATAGATACAACAAGACTGAAAATCAAAAAAACGCGATGTAAACAATTTTTAACGGAAATAAACTTTATTATTACGACGTGAATTTCACGACCCGATGCGGAAAAAGAAAGAAATATACTTATAAAATTTTCGTCAAGTAGATGATGAATGGCGACAGATGATGAGGTAGGACGGCAGGGGAAGTCGATTTAGTAGCGCGCTCACGAGGCGATAACGGTAATTGTTTGTACTAGAAAATTTCAGTGGGTAATTTCATCGTCTAGTTAACGAAAACTTTATAAGTATATCCCTTTCTTCTTTCGCATCGAGTCGTGAAATTCGCGTCGTAATAATAAAGTTTATTTCCTTCAAAAATTTTGTACAACGCGTTTTTTTACATTCTCATAAGAGAGAATGTATTAGATTTGTGTAAAATTTGAACCCCTCCCCAGGTTTCATCAAATGTCCACGTTTTGAGACCCCCTGAACCCGAAAAACATGTTTTTACGAATGTGTCTGTTTGTCTGTAGCTTTTTAGTTTGTGAGCACGATAACTTTCGAAAGAATTGAGCGATTGGATTGTCCTTTGGTAAATTCTTTTAGTATCCTAAAATGAAGGTCAAGTTCGTTGGCTAGCTATTTTGGATAAAAATTTAAAAAGTTAGAGCATTTGGAACATTCTTAAAACCACTTTTTTTTTAATTTAAAAATTTTAATGATGGATGTTCAAAAAGACTAGTACTCAAAAAGACGAACAGTTGTTCTTAAGCACTTTTTTGGATAAAAAAAATTGAAAGACTTACAATATTTTGAAAAAAAAAAAAATGAAATAAAACTTGAATTAGAAGCCAAACAACGCACGGTATGAAAAAAAAAGTCTAAAGATGAAAAATGTTTCTTTTTGAACACCCTATAGGATAGACTAAATCGACTTCCCCTACCCCCCTACCTCAACACCTGTCATATTACGTCGTCTAGTTGGCGAAAATTTTATAAGTATATTGCTCTTTTTTCCGCATCGGATCGTGAAATTCGCGTCGAAATAATAAAGTTTATTTCCGTCAAAAAATTTTACATCGCGTTTTTTTGATTTACAATCTGTGTTGTCCTATATAAGAAAAGTCATGGCCTGAAATCTCGAATTGAACAAAGTCGAATATCGAAAAGTCTCGAATTTGTCTCGAAAAGTATCGAAATAAGAAAAAAAGCATTGAGCATATTGAATGTAGAAAAGAACATAGAACATAGAAACGGTAGTGCGACGACGGCCGCGTAGCGGCCGGCAGTGGTACTAGTGTTTACAAAAAAGCATTCAAGTTGTGTCTTTCAAACTCCCCATATGACATTCTCATGCGTTTCAGAGGACAGGACCGTAATGAAAATAGGGGGCACGCAAAAAAAGTTACAAGTTCCGATTATTCAACGCCCTTAATTGCCCCCCCCCCTTCTTTGCTGTGTCGTTCACAACCTTCAGATTTTCCAACTTCTGTAGACTGATGGTAATCTTCAAGCACTGCCCAATCCAGATCCAGTCCTAATCTCTTTAATTGCTTTATATATAGTAACCCTAACATTCGTCCTTGAAGTTTTTGGCCAAAATTTGGGAACTTTTCTCTTTAATAAAAATTTAAAATTTTAAGAAGCACTAGATTCATTCCGAAAATGCATTTCATACATTGTTTAAATTTGGAAACATTGCGTAACTTTTTAAAAATAGTAATGAGTTACTCATTTTTATTTAGTGAAAACTTCGAGACTTACTTCCAAGCATGAGGTTTGTAACAATATAATTGATTCTTCCTCAAAATTTGTAGATTTTAGGACGAAAAGCTTAGAATAGACCATTTTTAGTCTTTCATAAGGCGTCATTTTGAATTTTTCAAAATTTTGACTTTCGTACATCACGAAATGTGTTTTTTTGCAATAATATAGTCTTTCAATTGACACCTGAAAAGATGTGATCAAGAAGCAAAGAAATGAGTAAAAAAAAATTGGCGGCTATCTTGAATTTTTTGAAAATTTTGAGTTTTCATTGTCATCGCATGGTTTTTAATAAATAAATCTGCCTTTTGTATAAATTTGACGAGATTTTGTTATCAATTGTGGAAATTGTAATCATTTGGTTCAAATTTAAGAGTTCGCCATTTTTTAAATTAATTGAAAAAAATTTTTTTCGCTTAGATGTGTCTTTTTAACATAGTTAAATTATAGGTCACAATAGCATAGATCACAATTGCACAGAGCCAAAGGATTTCGGTGAAATAAAAAAAAAATACCTGCATTTGAAGTTGGACGGTACTTTTCCTCACGTTAAGGTCGTTGGATAATAGGGACTTGTAACTTTTTTCGGGTGCTCCCATTTTCATCACGGCCCTGTCCTCTCAAATGCATGAGAAAAGATATGGCGAGTGTGAAACACACAATTTGAATGTTTTTTTATGGACACAACAAAGACCGTAAATAAAAAAAACGCGTTGTAAAAAATTTTTGACGGAAATAAACTTTATTATTACGACGCGAATTTCACGACCCGATGCGGAAAAAGAAAGGAATATACTTATAAAATTTTCGTCAAGTAGACCGTAGAGGGAAGATAGGTATAGAGGCGACAATGCCCACCAAACTTAAAACATGGACGCGGAGAGCGAGACGTCAGGGGATGGGTTTAGTTGTGCTGCCAACAGCGTGATGGCGCTGTTCCATTTTGTCAGTACCTCACGGATATAGATGATGTGTTTGGCTGTGTTAGTAGTAAGGGTCAAATGTGTACGTTGAGTATTTGGTGGATACACACGCGCATCGGTAGTGGTACATGAATGAAATTGTAAACGAAAGTTCCTTTTTCCTAATTCCTATTCCCTCTCGCCTGGTTATTTGCAGACCGTTGAGTGTATCTGCTCATCATTTTGAAGTTCGAGCGTAGAGAATTAAAGTCTTCGCTCTACGTTTCTATTGCTTCTAGCAAAGATTTTTAAAATTATTTTAACGCATTTAAATAATTTTAGATACATATTAAAAATACAATCATTTTTAATATATTTTTGATAAGATCAATCTTCTAAATCAGTAATATGTGTAATATTATTATATTACAAATATTTTAAATATATGTAATATCTTTATTAAAATATTATATATTATAAAATAATATTTAAATAATATTTTTTAAAAATATTTTAGCGATTCAAAGAAATTATTATAGAATTTTTCTCCTAAAATAAAATTTCATAAACAGCAGTATCATTATAATTCCAGAAAATATATTATATGTAATATTAATTGCGCCAGTATTCACAGAAAAAGGTAACCGAAAAAGCCTCTGTTACTTCGAAAAAAATTTTTTTAGTAATTTTTAATAATTTTTAATGCCTTGAAAACAAATTTTTAGAACCAAAAAAAATTCAAGACATTTCGGGTACTTTTTGTCAAATTCTCTCTGCCAAAAGAGGGATTAAAAAATATATAAAGCTTTTTCTTTTAAATTTACCTTCAAGAGGAAAAAAATGAATGCAAAAAGTCCTATTCCTAAAAACAAATAAATATCTTATTCATTAATTTTATTAATTAATGAATTAAATATTGAAAAAATTTTTGAGCAACGAAAAACTTCAAGCAAGAAATTTGTTAATTACAGTACAAAGAAGTTTTTGCTGAAAAATTTTAGCCCGTAGAATTATTATAATAATATATATTGTGACGTTGCAGATTTTATCTGTAACGTCAAAAGATATAATTAGCTGGCACCGGAGACAATAGTTATTTTGACTCGCGTGGTTATGAATACTAGCGACCAGAAAGAGAGCCAAACCACGATCTTTCGGAGCACTCTCGAAATTTATAACTCGATCTAATTGTCTTCGATTGTTATTTTTCTTTTATGTACACCTCGAGCGATTTTGTAAACTGACGAAAATAAGGACGATTTAAGGATAATGGAATTTAACTAGAAGGAAGGAAGGACGCTCATTTCAAATTCCGTCAGTACTCCCGCCGAACGCTAGAGTTCGCCACATCACGGGCAGAGAATCTACCGTCTCAGGGACAATCATGACGTGCGGAGCCCTGTGTACCTAACGAATTCTATATTCTCACTTCTGGGGACTTGAAGAGTGAGATTGTGTTCACAATGCGTCCCAAGCATTGTGAACGAGTTCTTGAGAACACTTTTTA
>UCOH01010534.1:0-26389 GCA_900474275.1 Synergus japonicus
ATATATATATATATATATATATATATAAGGAATTTTTGAAAAATCTTAATTCTTTACAAATAATGGTGCTTTACTATTTTTCTATTGCAATGTATAAATTAGAGTGAAACTCTAGAACCTAATGGAAAAAAAACAATTAATAGTTTACTAATACATAAACAAATAAGTTATTTAATTTTTTGAGAGAGTTAACCTATAAACTATTACTTCAGATGCTCGACGAGAATAGTCATCTTATACAGACTATTCAAGAATACCAGAATAAAGGAAAGATTCAGGAATGTGTACAGTAAGTGACAAATAATTGTTTTTAATGTTGTAAACAAACACTACACTTAAAATTTAGCTATGCCACGATTATAATTTGTCATATATCCCTGTTTTTATTCAGGTATCAGCAAATCTTGCACAGGAATTTAGTTTACTTAGCATCAATAGCCGATTCCGGACAGAATATAACAGCGTTATTGCCGGTAAGACATAAACAATTAAACAAAAACGATAGACATTCAAACTGTCCTCATATTTAATATTAATATAATATTTCGTTTTCTCTTTATTCTAGCCTCCACAAGGCATGAGTAATGGTCCACAACATCCCATAATGGGACCTCAAGGACCACCGAGTGGCCCAGCAGGAGCTGCAGGACCAGGAGTTGAAATTCCTCCCAATACCCAGCAACCAATACCAATGTCTGGTTTCAATCAAGGTCAAAATATGGGACAGGGAGGTTATCGCGGTGGACCTGTAATGCCCGGACAAGGACCTGCTATTAATCGTGCGTTCTCTAAATTAGTCACCTAACATTAAATTAAATCACCTAAAATGTAATCTGAAATAGTACATGGCCGAACAAATTTTTAAACAAGTTTAATTTATTTTCTAAAGGTCCAACTGCCGGTCCTGGTCCTCAACAGTACCGTGCTGGACCTCAGGGCTATCCTCAACAACCAACGCAACAAGGATACCACACTCCTTACGCCAATCAAACTCCAGGTGCAAACTATCAAGGTCCTCAAGGTTCAACGTACACTCCAGGTCAACCAAACCAGTATGGGCCTCCCAACGCTTCTCAGCAACAAGGCTACCCTACTGCTAATCAACCGAACTACGGTCCTCCAAGTACAGTCAACAGCTATGGCCCTCAACCAGGCGGATATCCACCTCCCGCTAATCAACCTCCCTCCGGCTATGGTCCTCCACCTCCAAACCAACAAGGCTACCCTCCTCCCAACGCCTCTCAACAAAACTTCCCATCAGGCGGGCAACAGCCACAATCCGGACAATATGGTAGCCCCAGCCCACAACCAAACTACCAACAACCACCCTCTCAGCCACCTCCTCAAAACGCCTATGGTTCGAATCAATCTGGTAATTATCCTCCCCCTCCTTCTCAAGGTTATCCTAATAGTGTTCCTCCTCAATCCTATCCACCCCCACCCTCTTCAAACGCCACTCAACCCCCTCAACCCGGTCCCCAACAATCTGGCGGTCCCCAACCTAACTATGGTAATCAACCCAGTCCAGGTCCTGGCCCGGCGCAGTATGGACCGACCTCCACTTCTCCTCCTTTTAGCACCACGCCGGTGAGTGGAGCCAACACCTACGCTCAAAGCGGTCAACCCACCAGCACACCATCGGCCTCCACGCAGACTTATTCTGCTAGCAGTGGACCTCCTCCACCTTCCCAAGGTGGAAACTACCCTCCTCCAGGACCTTCACCCTCGGGATATCCCGTTCACCAACCTCCTCATCCGCCTTCACACCAATCTCCACACCCGCCGCCACATCAGTCTCCGCATCAAACTCCACATCAGAGTCCTCATCCTTCTCACCAGCCACCACATCCCTCGCATCAACCTCCACATCAGTCGCCTCATCAGCAACCGCAACAAGGCCAACAACCCTCTCAAACGCCTCCTCAAACTCAACAGCAACAATCACCTAGTCCCGCTCCAAGTGGTTTCCAACCTCCATCGGGTCCACCTCAAGGTCAAGCACCTCCGCCAGGTCCCCCGCAGCCTCAGAGTGGATATGGACCACCACAATCTCATCCGGCAACGACGCAAACTTATGTTCCACCAAGTCCATCTGGACAGCCTCAGGTATATTCACCGCATCCTTCACAAGGAGGACAACATTACGGACATCCACAGTACCCGCCACAGAGCTACCCTCCTCCTCCTGGGGGTCAAGGCTATCCACAGTATCCTCCGAGACCTCCTGGTAGTCATATGCCTCCGCCTGGTCCGCAGGGACCACCTCCGAATCAATATGGATACGGGTATCAACCGCCTCCTCAGTAAGGAGATTAGAAATTAAAAAGACGCGTGCTTGGTGTTTCGAATTATGGCTGAACCTATTAGGTTGAAGTTTCAGAGGTCTAGTCTGACGAATATTTTTGTTTTATTTTTTTTTTTTTCATTTATTGGATTAAGATATCAAAAAAAAATTTCCAAAATCATTTTATTTTTATTTATTTACTAGTAGAAATTTACTCGGCGTTTCCCGGGATTTTATAGAGATTTTAAGGGGTTATACGCACTTGTAATCTTCAAAAAAATCGATTTTTCAATAATTTTTTCTGGTAAGGCCTTTCATTCGATTAATAAACAAGTGGAAAACACATAAAGTAGTAACATTGAACTTCATTTAAGTATATTTTCTTTTTGATATAATAATTTTTACTGCTGTAGATGATCTCCGTAAGAGCCTCCAAAAAAAAGCGTCTGGCGGTGAGCAAGATATCTCTGGTTTGGGTCATCGAAAATAAAAAAAACCAAAGAGATTCTATTAGTGTATGATATTATCTAGTGATTGATCGAAGGAATAAAAAAAAATATCTTTTTTTAACAAAATGGCGGCTTCGCAAAAAAAAAGTTTCGAAAGACTAATGCTTCGATCAATCACTGAAAAATATATCTTTAAACTTTTTGTAAAAATTTGAGCCTGATCGGTTGAGCCGCTTTTGAGATATCTTACTCACCAACTTTGAAAACACAGTTTTGAGAAAAACGTGTTTAAAGTCTCAAAAGACCTGCATTTTCAATTTCTTTGCAGATCTACTAAAACTACTTTCATACGTCTCAGCAGTTTTTGGATTAAAAACGTTTTTTCTTTTCTTTGGCCTTGATTTTTTAATTTTCGCAGATCTTTTTTCTCTACTACACTTCATTTTGAAACAAAAAAATAATAATAACAAAAAGTGTTGAAAGTTTACTACTTGGCTCCGCGCACTGTGGAACAATCCGAGACGTTGTTACAAATATGCGTACAACTTCGAAAGTTATCATCGGATTAACATGAAATTTTCTGAGAATATACTAAAATATATGTAAATTCCGAAAATGCAATAATAAAAATCGATTTTTTAAAAATTACAAGTGCGTATAACCCCTTAAGTGATTTCGGAGAATTTCAGGTTATCTTAAGGAACTTCAAAGAATTCAAAACAGTTTAAGGATTTTCAAGAGTTTTCAAAAGATTTCAAGGGATTTGAAATCTCTTGAAATATCTTCAAATCTCTTGAATTCCCTTAAAATTAATTTAAATGTCCTGAAATCTTGTAAAATCTCTGAAAAAATCCATTGATAACCCTTTTTAGCTCTTTTAAAAATCCCTTTCAATTCCTAAAATCAATCAAAATCTCTTATTATCCCTTGAAATTCCTTAAAATTACTATAAATCTCTTGAAATCCTTTTATAATTTTTGAAATCTTATAAAATCTCTTGGAATTCATTAAGATTATTTAAAATCTTTTGCAATTCTTTAGTCTCTTTAAAATTCCTCTAAATTATCTAACATTGCTAAATACAAATTTTTAGTTTTGGGAACAGTGGATACTTTTTTAAAATTATTATTCCAATAAATTAAAAAAAATCGTCAGACTAGACATCTGAAACTTCAACCCAATGCTGAACCTCTCAAGATTGCTTTTCTCTCTTACTTTTGATTTTTAAACAGATTTAAGGGTATTGGATTCATTTTCTAACTTCAAATTTCGGTTTCCTTAGTTTACCCAACAAATACTATAAGTTTATTTTTTTTCTCTGTAGCGATACTCATTTTTTAAATACAATTATTGTGGGTACAGTGTTAAGGACGAGTTTATCTTTTTAAAAAAACTAAAAATAGTGAAAACTGATTCTTATTTAATCCTCAACTGTTATCAATCACTAAGTTCAATTTTATTTTCGTTGCCAGAGATAAAAACTGCCAATTTTAAGAAAAATTGGTTTTATTTTTATTGTGGGATTCCTTTATTTATTCAACTCACGGATTGGGAGTCCTGAAATTTTCTAGGGTCTTTAAATTATATCAGAATTCCCTTTCCTCAAACAAGTTAAAAGTTTTATTCAGAGAAATTTTGGAAGGATTTCTTTAAAAAAATTTTAATATTTTACAAAAATATTATTAAACTACCATACGAACAGAACCGAAAAACTTTCACTCTTAATGCTTTTCTTGTAAAATGAATAGAGATAATTTTGAGATTCGATTTCGAATTCTGCAATTTATGCAAAAAATGTTAAAAGTAAACGTTTGCGCCTTTTCAACAAAAACTCTCAGGCATAAATAAAATATGCTAGAAACGTAAAATTAAAAAAATCTGATATCTTTCACGGATTTTTCCAAATCTAAAAAGGAGCAGAAAATCAATCAGTATGAATATCATAGGAACTTTTTTTGAAGCAAAATTAAACGTTTTTAGCAGAGAAAATTTTACTTATTACTTTTTCTGAGGAGGCGTGCGTTTTTTTGACTATCTAGACACTTGTGTTTCGTAATAGTTCTCATACAGAGTGAAAAGATAGCTAGTTCTTTTATTTGTTGATTAAAATGAGGCATTTGAATTTTAAAGATAGAACTTAAATTCCACACCCTTAAAGTATTTAGGATCATTGAGATTTATTCATATTTTGAGATATTATTATCTCGGAGGTTTGGTGCTAGAAATTAATTTCGTAAATCATTCCACTTTCCATTCATTAAAATTATTTTGCAGAAGGCACACGGTGTGTCTAAACCAACTTTAATTGAAAGATCTGCATATGAGATTTTTCAATTAGTTATAATTGTCTGATATCCTACGAACATTTTAAGACGAAAACCAAAAAATCGCGGGGGCGCATTTTGAAGAAAGGTGTTTTTTTTTGTTTTTTTGTAATTCAAAACGAAATTTTTTTTATAAAATGTGATAATTTGCATTTAAATTTTAAGAATAATATAAATTATATATTTTGGAATTCGAAGGGATCTACAGGGTGTCCCAGTACTCAAAAAACATTTTAATATTTTCGGATTCCTTGTGAAAAACTGAAACGAAAATGTTAATTGATTAATTAGATTGAAAGCATAATTACCGAGTTATTAGCAATTAAAGATAACCAATCAGGACAGTGCTGAGTGCCAACAGTCTATGTGCCATCGCTGAGAGTGTGTGTGAATACAAGTTTGACTCGCGATGGCACATGGACTGTTGGCACTGTCCTGACTGGTTATCTTTAATTGCTAATAACGATCCGAAAATATTAAAATGTTTTATGAGTACTGGGACACCCTGTATAAAGAATACTTATTTTAAAGTAATATTAATATTTTGGATCAAATAATATTTAATTAATGATAATATTTAATAATATAATAATATTTAATCTAGTTTGAAAACATATATAATTATGAATAGTAGTGATTACTCCTATGTGTTGAAACTTATCAGTCCCTGGTCCTCCAATTCAATTATGGCATCGTTCAAGTGATTGGGACAGATAAATAATTTCATTTGCTACCGTTTGCAATAGATGAAATCACTCTCCAATATTTTTTCCTTTGTAACTGCTTTTTCTCGTTGAATTCTTTTTTTTATTTCCTCTAATATTGGACTTATATTTTCAATGATTTCTATAGCTAATTCTTCTGATGGATGCATCCTTCCGAATAAGTTTCTTGAACCTAAGAAATTATAAGTCCTCACTGCCCGATTGGCTTTGCTCTTCGCTTCCGTGTCAGTATCAACCCAATACGTTGCTACTCTGAGCTTTTCATCATCAGTGACCTTAGCTGGGGTTTTCAGCATGTAATGGGTTACAGTATTTAGGGCTTTTTCATCAGTAAGATTTATGGCTGGGATTATATGTTCATTTAAAGCTTGTAACATTGTCCTACAACTTTTGGTCTTCAAATTTTCAAAAAAAAATTCTGTTTTAAATATTGTTGCTTTACAATAAAACTTCTTGAGTTACTAAATAAACTATATACATTAGGGTGGTCCTTATTTTTCGATTTTCGATTCTTCTTGGTCTCACCCCCCCCCCCCCCCCCCTATTTTCTTATAATGACCAAAAAAAATGATCACCAAATTTTAGCGAAATTGGTTAATATTAACATGTGCCTCAAAACACTTAAAGTTTCTTATGCAATTAACACGGGGAAAAGTTACGTCCAACTTCAAATATTGTTATTTTTTTTATATTTCACTAGAATCCTTTGGCTCTGTACAATTGTTATCTTTAGACTATGTTAAAAAAACACATCTAAACGAAAAAATGTTTTTTGCAAAATTTACAAAATGGCAAAATTTTTCCTGTTTTCTTAAAAATAAAATAAAAAACAACTTTTTTAAAAATACGTCCCCGCGATTTTTTTGTTTTTGGTCTTAAAATATTCGTGGGATGTCAGACAACTATAATCAAAAGGAAAATCTTATATGCAATGACCTTTCAATTAAAGTTCAGATGCTCTGTGGGCTTCTTGAAACACTAAACTTTTGAAAACCCTAATTTCCTTTTATACATTTTTCCAGTTACATTTGCGCATTTTACAAACTTGAAGGTTGATGTTTATCAAGAAAAATAAACATTAAGAAGGTATTGCATCAAAGTTCTAATCTCAAAATTCAAATATAGAGCGAAAAAAAGTTTTTTTTTTGTAAAGCGAAGAGTTTGAAATCTAATCTTAAAATTCATTTTGTTGAGCAAAATGAGGAAATCGAATTTTGAGATTAAAATTAAACTCAACGTCCTTAAGACTGGAACACTTTAGCACGCCCTAGTTTTTGTTGAATATTGTTCATCTGCTGATTTGTTATTCCATATTGGACTATTCTTATAAAATGTAATTACTAAATCTTATTCAGACAGGAATACTTGCATTTGTTAAGGGCATGTATTACTTAACCGATCCCTACCTTACCGACATTTTTTTCTCTGTAACGCTACGTCTACATTTATTGAGATACCACATTGAAAATTTCTATATTTGAAGCTAAAGCCTTAAAGTACGTTTGTCTAGTCCTAAATATTAACATTTTAAATTAAAAAATTTTTTTAAAAAATTTTTTTTATTTTTACAAAAATTTAAGACCAGACAAACATACATTGACATATTTTCTTTAATTTTATAAATTTTCAATTTGATATCTTTGTAAATGTAGACGTAGCGTTACAGAGAAAAAAATGTCTGTAAGGTAGGGATCGGGTAAGTAATGCATGCCCTTAAATGGAAAGATCAACGAGTTAGAATATAGTGATAAAATTTACTATACATAAAAAATGCTGTTGAATTTATAGGATGCGAATTTACTATCTTCCAAAATCAGTTATTTAAATATATACTGATTTGAAAATATATATAAATACATATATTGACATTGATTTTAAGAAAGATGCTTTAGAATTTAAAGAACCACCTTGCATGATAATTGGTTCGATCTAATGTGTGTTTGAATCAATAGCGACGATTTTTGGATGGATCTAAATATTGCATGCTATTGAATAGCATTTTTTTTCTCTATATGGTCTTTTTAATTATGATTGATAATTATAGAGGGCGGACTTCTGGAAGTCTACCACGTATTTTTTTATTCACCTAAATGCTTTGTATTTTTAGACTTTGAAATCCGAAGTCTTTGATACTCTTAAGTTCCAATTTGAACAGTTTACTACTTCCAAGTTTTTCAATGAAATAGTCTTATTGGCTGACGTCGTGGGTTATAAATCCAATTACTACACTTTATTACAAGACTAAATTTAATTTTTTTTCTGCTTCGATACATTTTTTGTGGTGGCAGTAATTAAATTATGTTAATACTACAAAAGACTATCGAAGCATAAAGAATTTGAAGAAATGATTTCTATGTTAATAATAGTGATAATACATAGTTCGTAATCTCATTTATGTATCAATGTGTGTTTGCATTACATTGCGAGCTGAAATACTGATTTTCAGATGCAAAGTTGAAATAGCATTGTAAAATTGTTGTCCTGTCTCGAAAGAAAATTATTCGATGAGTGAACAGATTTGATGTGATTGATAAAATGTATGAAAGTGATTCTTAGAATTCTCTTTTAAATGAAAAATCCGCATTATTTATGTTTATACAAATTACTATTTTCACTACAAAGGTTCGTAATTATTTGTCGAATGTATTTCGAGTTTACGTAATTTAGTAATAAAGGTTTTAAGATGTAGTTCGAATCTTATATTTACAATTCCAAAATCTATTTTTTTTTAACTTCGTTAAAATTTTTTTTAACATTTCACACAATTAGTATTACATCTATAAATATTTGAATATCACTTTAAAGTCCTTTAAAAGGAATTTTAAATATTCCTTTTATATTGAATATTCAGATCAGAGTTCAACTTTACGAAGTGAGTTATTAATACTTTTAATATTACATTCACAGGAATACTTGGGTTCAGAAACTTTCTCCATTTCTGGCAGTACTTCTATTTTATTCGCTAGTCGTTTGTTCCACTCCTGAAATATAAAATGTATTGTACTACAAAGAATATATTTTTTTAATAAACATAAATGAGCAAAGAATTTGTTTACCTCAAAGAGAGCTACATGGTAGCAAAGTATATCTTTAGGCATCAAGTTATCTCTCGTGAATTGACGAGCTGCCTTTGAAATTGTATGTGCCTTATCGTCATTTTCTTGAGCCCATTTAATTTTCTCAACTAGGTCGGATAAATCATTCTTAATTGGTACATAGTGTTCACCAGGTGTTAGTTTCTTGTAAAAAAATTCGTAGTAATCAGAATCTTGTTTCAATACTAGTGAACCTCCAGCCAACAAGTATGGAAATCTATAGGCAGCCACTGTTCCATCTATATTTAACTGGTACTTGTACTATTAAAAAAAAAGGAAGTTCAATTTTAAGAGTTCGAATAAAGAGTATGTATATTTAAGGGCCCAAGTGTTAAGCTCAAAATTCTATTCTCCATTTTACTCAACGAAAAGTATAGATAAATTTCTTTCGCTTTATAGCACCAATCTTTTTTCAAATATAAGACTGCGTAAGGAGCGAAAAAATATTTAGTTTCGATACTTTTTGCATAAAATGAAGAATTCAAAATCTGACTTTAAAATTTAATATTTTCATTTTACTTAAAAAATATTTGAATTAGATATTTTCTCGCTCTGTACGCATTATTCTAGTTAAAAATTTATTAATTCTACAGAGGGAAAGAATTCCAATTTGAATATTTGTTAAATAAAATGAAGAAATAGAGTTTTTAGATTGAAACTTGGCGCCAACACCCTTAAAGATTTAAAAAGTCATAAAGCATCACCTCGAAAAAATTGAACAGAGAAATGGGTGCTTGACCAGGGCCATATTTCTCTTTTTTTTCTTGAAAGAAGAAAAAGTTAGTGATCGATGCATTTATCAAGTTCGAATATTGCCGAGCAATGTCTATCAAATCTAGCCGTTCTCTTCGAGAATCACGACCTCGCCAGAAAACTTTATTATATTTCTCTTCCCATGAAAGCTTTGTACCTCCTTGTACAGATAACATATCAATCATAACCCTGTTTTTTTAAATGATAGCAATATTAGAAATCAAACGATATTGATATTTTAAGAATGTTGGAACCAAATTCTGATCTAAAAATTCCATTTCTTTATTTCACTCAACAAGTATTAAATTTGGAATTTTTTCCCTTTGTAAAATTAATCAATTTTTAACTAGAATTATGCGTATAGAGCGAGAAAATATTTAATTCCAATATTTTTTAAGCAAAATGAAAATATTGAATTTTGAAGTCAGATTTTGAATTCTTCATTTTATGCAAAAAGTCTCGAAATTAAATATTTTTTCGCTCTGTATGCAGTCTTATATTTGAAAAAAGATTAGTGCTATTGAGCGAAAAAAAAATTTATTTGTAATTTTCGTTGAGTAAAATGGAGAATGGAATTTTGAGCTTAACACTTGGGTCCAACGCTCATAACAAATAACAATTTTTAACAAATTTTGAACACACACCTTCCCATACTTTCCAAAGACGATTCCGCAAGGTCGTATGTAGGGAGGATGATGTCAGCGGTCTCTTTGGAACCACACCAGGAAAATATAGGGTAGATAGTTTTTTTTTTTGGTACAAGAGGCCAATCACCTAGATTCATGAAAAATTCCACGTCTGGCAATACGACCTTTCGTACCAGCGATAGCAAAACAGAATCCATAAATATTTTAAATCCTACATGTTGTCCATAGCATTTCCTGTAAATCTAAGCATCAGATTGTCACAATGCATGAAATTCTTTCTATTGGTTTTACTACTGCGACAAAATTGAGATAATACATACATTGTTCGATTTTACGACATAATGACAGATACTAACGCTGTTCGGTTTGTGGTAATTTTTAATTATATAATTTCTTATTTTGTCGAAATCGACCGTTGGAAATGGGTTCAGATCTTTAAATATTTGAGAGTAATTTTCTGAACATTCATTACTTTTTAGCCAAGCTTTTGCTGAAGGTTGAGGACAATAACATTCGTCTTCGAATACAGGACCTGAAATATTTAATATTAATTTTATTGCATATCATTTTTCCAGTCATGAAAATGTAAAAGAAAAATGATTAAAAAAGGTCCTACATCCTATCTTAAAAAAGTGGTGTCACGAAATGTCTCGAAAATCTCGCATACATTGTTGTTGCAAACCTGATTGGTTTTTAAATGACTTGAAGTTGAAAAAAGAAAAACAAACTAATGGTGCAAAAAAAATGTCAGGAAAACCTTCGAAATACGTTAAAATTTTTTTAAAATTCCAAAAACCTCTTGAAATCCCTTAAAAATTCACAAAAATTATTAAAATAACTTTTTTTGTGGAATATTGAAAAGTTTTAAAAAATTTTAAAAGATTCAAAAATTTTCGTTAAATTTTAAAAGATTTTAAGAGGCTTCTATGAATTTAAAGGGATTACAAGAGATATATAATATTTAAAAGTTTTAGTGTAATTTCAAAGTTCCTTGTGGAATTTTAAAGAATTTTAAAGGATTTAGAAGCTTTTCATGAAATTTTAAGAGATATGTAAGGAAGTTTAGGGAATTCAAAGAATTTTAAGGAATTTTAAAGTTCCTCGTGGAATTTTAAAGGATTTCACAAATTTTTTAAGATTTTCTACATTTGATTTTTTAATGACTTGAAGTTGTAAGAAATTAAATAAATAATCGTGTACGTAGCGCACGTGTTGGTCTGCTAGTTATCTAAAAAAAGTGATGTTAAGTACCAATATATCAAACACATTGTTGTCAAAAACCTGATTGGTTTAGGAACTGTGCGAATATGTGTGATTATACCGAATTTGAAAACTATCTTCAGATTATTTTTGTTGTCAAAACGATTACTAATAAAAATGTTATATAGAGATAGAAAATCATTTAATGTGATAAAAATAATTCTTTCTATGTAAAAAAATAAATGATTAGTGAAGCAAAAAAAACATTTCAAAATATATACCTATAAAGGTTAGTGAACATTATTTGAGAAATTAATAAGTAACTTTTTCTGCGTTTTTTATATCACTTTGTAATATATTAATATTTAATAATATATGTATTCGTATAATTACAGATCATGTAGTATGCACCATAAAAATTATGAGATTTTATGGGATTATAAAGTAACTTGTGGGTGTATATATTATGGATTAAGGAATGTGACTCAATATTTTGTGGAATTTTAAATAATTTAATAAAGTTTTAAGAGATTTTTAAGCATTTTAGAAAAATTTCATTAGATTTTAAAGTATTTTAAGAGATTTAATGAGATTTCATGGAATCTTGAACAATGTTAAGGAATTTAAAAGGATTTTACGAAATTTCTTGAGATTTTAGAAATATTAAGGGCATGTAATACTTTACCATAAGAGCAATTTAGTTTACCCAATTATACATTCATAATAATAAATATTTTTAGCTAATGAGAGTCAACAAACCTTCGTATACTTATGATAAAGTATCACATGCCCTTAAGTGATTTCACGGTATATTAAGTAATTTTAACGACTTAGGGGATTTCAAGGAATTTACAAGATTGCATTGGATTTCCAGGGATATCAAAATGTTTCATGGAATTTTAAATAATTTTAAGAAATATCAATTGATTTTGCGTTTAGAAACTTGAAAAACAGGTAAAACGATTATAATAATCATTGATTAACCAATTTTTACATTCATGACTTTTTTTCTTAGAAACGAAGCACTGTAAAAAAAATTACTAAGAACAAAAAGTGCATAGAATTGGCCAAAGAATACACCTGAATTTTTTCAAAACGAATCGAACGATTTTTGCAATTTATCAAAAATTGGCAATTTGCAAGACCAAAAAACCACTTGAATAGTTTTGAAAAATTCAGAGCACAAAAATATTTATCTAGAATTTTCATTGAGTAAAATGGAGAATGGAATTTTGAACTGAACATTTGGGTGTAACGCCCTTAACTTCATTAATCGAAAAAAGCGAAAAGACGACAAATGACCAAAATAAGTGAAAAATGTGAATATAAATTAAATTAGTACCTGCAATTATTGGAACAGTATTGAAAACTTCTGTATGCTTCACTTTTATTGAAATTTTTAGATCAAAGCAAGTTTTATAAAGTCTATATCGAATAATAAAACTGCCATCTCTGCAATCGATGATTTGTGACCAAATTCGACATGAACCACCTGTCAAAGTTTTACCCTGTATTTCTTCCGAAATTATTCCGTCTCCAGGAGATTTTGTTAGACTGGAAACAAGCATAATATAAACATTCCATTTTTTTTTTCATAATAAATACGTATTATAGGTAAATATCATTTTATATTACAAATAATTTAATTAGAAAAGAAACTTACTTTTTGCCATCACTGTCCTTCAATTGCAAAAAAATATATCTAGATTTCATTACTATCTGATCAGGTTTCAAACCTGGTCCCCAAACAATACTTTGTGTTGGATCAATTTTACCATAATTGTTACTTACAGCACAGCTTTTGTCAAAGTGACTTAAAAGCATAAAAATAACTAAAAATAACATTTTCATTCTATATGTATATATATCCTAGGCATATATATTTCATAGATTTTTCCAGTACAGGAATAAAAAAATATATTTTTGGAAAAAACAATTTTACTTTATCTTACAAGTACTTTTAGCTTCACTTGTTCTACAAGCAAACCACAATTTTATTTTAAATCATCCACAGTGTTTACTGTTTATTATATTATTCATAATAAATTGTTTGATAACCGTCAAAACGTATAACCTGCATTTCTCGCATCTCCCACTGAACTTCATACGCCGCGGTCGCCGCCGCGTAGACAGCGTATAACAAAATTCAAAAACAAAAATACAAAACAAACTGAACAAACACCAAACACACCGGAAAATATAAAAAACTTTATTTACAAATGCAGAAAACGTTAAATAAAAATCAGACCAGAAGAAAACATTTTTCTGATTGGAATAGACACTTGTCGCCAATACGTGCTCCAATCACTGATACTTATTTGTTTATTAATAAAGTAATTAATATTTGGTGCATAAATAATGAAACTGCATATATTATCATCTTTAGCTGAATGAATACATTTGCGATAAAATTCTACTGTAAGTTTGTTTTTTAATAGCGAAATGAGTTGATTTCACATTTTAAATGACGCGCTCCTCTTTGACCAGTCAGCACAAATTTAAGGTAAATGCAGATGAAATTCTTTCCTCTGGTCATTGCGCATGCGCACTTTCTTCAAGTCTCCTCTCTCCATCACCACTTTTTCTATTTTCAGTTGCAAGCAAATGGCGTCTCACAGGTGGAGTTCGTTGCGTCAAATTTCACAAATCATGACTGAATTCTAACTTTAATCATGTTTTCTTTATAAATTAAAGGATAATCCCATTGTGGTAAGCCTTCGCTTCATTTTGAACTATTTTTTATCACTCACTCTGCTCGACATGACGGTGATTTTGATGTGTTGCGACTTGTATGTAAACAAACAGGAATTTTATAACTTGTTAACAGGAAAGTTTTTGGTTAATAAATATCTGCAAGGCTCGATTTTGCAATTTCTGTGTCAGTTTTTTAAGTGTCAAACATTTATTGAAAGATTAGAGGTTAACCGCGCAAAATTGAAAGTTGTTGCTATATCCTCATACCGACTTTCTAATTCCATTACTATTTTTACGTTTTGTTGATTCTTAACAGAAACAATAGAAGGAAGAGCAAGTTTCATGTTTGAGTTTAGTTTTTTTTTTCTAATAAGCATAGCAGAAAAACGTGATACTTTTTTCAAAACTCAGAACATTTTAGAGGAAAAAAATAAATAAAAGTTTTCAAGCATGTCTTCTGACGTCTTTATTTATCTTTATTTAGATCTTATTTTCTCTTACTCTTATTATTTATGTAACTTTTAAAAAAATATGTGAAAACACATAACTTTAATAAAAGTAACAGAATCTTTAGTTTAAAAGTTATATTTAGCAGTGTTTTTATTATTATGATGACACGTATTTGTTGTTGTCTATTAATATCCTCAGGAAACAATATTATTATAGGAAAAACATCGGCGTTTTAATATTATTAATTCCGTGAATCGAAAATAATTGTAAGCAATTATTTATAAAAAAATCATTATAGAAACAAAATGATGGGAAAAGAATTTGAGATAAAATTATATATTTAATTGCCCTTTATAACGTTTATAAGCGAAAATATAAAAGTAAATTCCATAATTTTACGTTTATAAACATTGCAAACGGCAGTTACATATAAAATATATATTTTAATAGTTATTATTTACCGTTATAATTATTTTCCTACTCTCTAAATTTGAATCAGTGAGAAATGGGTTTAAATTTAGAGAGTATACTTTTTTCGTGATTATAGGAAAATCATAATAAAATGGGAAAGTACTGAGAGAAAAATTATCAACATTTTAATGTTATTTATTTCTATAATTATTTTTTCCTACACATTTTTCGGGTTTGTAGGAAAATAAGTATAGAAAAAATTATAGGCAAATTATATAAAAGAATTATAAAAATATCAATACTTTATTATTATTTATTTCTAATATGTGTAGAAAGAAATTTAAGGAAATTATTTTTTATTCCTATACTTTTCTCGCGATTATAAGAAAATTATCATTTCAATTCGGTCTTCATAAAATAGTATAATACGGGTATAAAATACTTAAAGTATACTCGCTAGGTAATTAGTTATTACAAATTATTTATTACTGTTCCTTCAAGTGTTCAGTAGTTACTGGTTACAAGTAACTAAGTTACTCAAAATTTCCATTATTTGTAACTTTTAGGGTAACTTAGTTACTTTTTTAAAAAAGTAACTGTATCGTAACTTAGTTACGATTTTTGCGGTAACTTGTAAGTTAATTTTAGTTACTTTGCACTTACTTTGTATATCTTTTTTGTATGGGGTTAATTTAAATTTTTCGTCTAATAAAAAAGGAAGAGATTACAGACTCGAATTTGAAAATTGTGCGGTTTTAAAACCTTCGGGTTTCTGTCTATTTTTTGTCTACTAAACTAATCCCAGTTATTTTTTTAATAATATTTGTATGTATTATTAATATTTAAAAAATAATAATATAATAATAATAAATAATTTTATTAATTTTATATTAATTATTTATATTTTTAAATTTTTAAATTAAGTAAGAGAAAAAAGTAACTTTTTAGGTAACTTGAAGTTACTTTATCTAGTAACTGTAACAAGTTACGGTTACAAGTAAAGTATTTTTTTTAACGTAACGTTTTATGGTTCCTTACAGAAAAATTACTAAAAAATGACTATTAAACTTTTTAAAGAGACATACATTTCTTAAAGGCTTTCAATTTGTCTTTTTATTTACTCATAGCATTTTATCACTTACTTTAAATACATGAATAAATGATATTTCTGAATTTTCAGTGGAGTTTCGTCATTGTGTAAAATAAAGCTTTTACAATGAACGAAGTAAGCGGTGGAAAACAAGACATAGCAAGTACTTCTGCTTGGGAAGCCTTGGCTTCACAATCTGTACAGCCTTTACCGTCGATGCACCACCATCTCCATCATCATCATCATCATGCTTTGCAACAAGACTCGAATCCTCAAGTTACACAAGTTATAGTTCCTACGCCCGTTAAGCTTCAAGCTCCTGTTCTTTCACCGCCTCCACATGTCGAGCATTGTTCTGTTCTCACGCAATTACACCAACAACCTCCCCTGGTTGCACAAGTAAGTTTCAGAACATTATTATTACACTGAAAAAAAAAGTTAATTGAATCAAAGAATATTTCTATGATTCAAATAAATGTTGATCAGAATATGGCCGAAGAAATATTTCTTTAATTCAAAGGAATATTTTTTTGTATCTAAGGAACGTAATGATGAAGGCAAAAAAATATTTATTTGATGCTGTTAAATATTCCTTGAGGGAAAAAAGTATTTTATTTATTGTAAGAAATAATTGTTTAATATAAAGAGTCCTTACTATAATGCGAATAACTTTAGCGTAAAAACAAAGAGATAATTATTTCACGTAAATTATAACTTTGAGTAAATAAAAGTTTTATTGACTGAATGATGTGGCTCGATGTCTGAAATAGGCATACTGTAAATGCAAAAAAATATTTCTCTAATATAAAAAAAAATAATGAAAGACTTATCTCTTTGACTTAAATAATATTCCCTTCAGATTTTCAAATATTTCTTTAATTTGAATCACTTCACTTTATTAATCAAAAGAAACACATCTTTGAAGTTAATAAATTAATGCTTAAGGGCATGTGTTACTTACCATATGAGCCAATTTAAATAACCCTGTTTTTCCCACAATTCTTACTTTTTCAAAAAAATAAAAATTATGGGAAACTAGCTGTGAATTTGATCTCGGGTGTTCCATTTAACTATATTTATATTTTTTTGGTGCTCATTTTTGAGCACTTTGCTTCCTCATTATGATAATGTTGCAAATAAATTTGTTTCCTCATAGAGGAAGCATTAATGATTTTCAAAATTAAAAATAATCATAATTTTCTTAAAATTCTGTAAAATTCATTAATCATACAGGTTAATCGATTCGATTCGAGACAAGGAATTTTTCTTTCCCTTACATAAGCTTTAAATTTTCATTATTTGAGAAGTTATAGTCGAAAAATCAATTTTACAGAAATTCAAAATTTACATAAAAATTTTAAAATTCAATATTTTAAAAAATCCTTTGGCACGTTTTGAGATATTGGTGGTACCAATATACCCTACAAATTTCATCAATTTATCTACAACTGTCTTTAAGTTAATAGGGCGACAAAAAATGGAGACACACTCACACATCCGACAATTGATTAGAATGTTGTATTAGACATTTATCACGTGAGGAAAGTTTAATTAAAAGATTTTTAAAATATTAAAAAATGTATCGGAAACAAAGCTTCCCCTATGAGGAAGCAAAAAACGGGGTGATTGATTAATGCGGGGTCCACGCATTAATCAATTATTAAATTTAAAAAGCATATTGTTTATTCAGAGTCAAATTTTTAAAGATTTCTTCGAATGCAAAAACAGAATTCAAGAAATTTAGGCTCCTAGTTTCCTAAAAATCATTTCATTGACTTAAAATAATTCATGTTTACAAGCAAAATAATATTTATTTTCATTAAAGAAGTGACATCTGAAGAAGTAATTTCTTTAAATCAATGTCTGAGTTTTTCGAAATAGAAAAAATATTTAATTACATTAAATAATAAAATGTTTTAACTCAAAGAAGTGTTGTCAAAGAAATGTATTTCTTTGAATTCAAAAATCTGCTTTTCCAGTGTAAGATTTAATTTAACTTAATTGTAATTACATGGATGTATTTACACCAAATATTAATTTTATTTCACTTCTACAGTCTCCAATGTCAAATACTTTTGCCGAGCCTGAACTTTCCATTGAACTTCAACAACAAGGGTGGAAGAAGTTTTGGAGCAAGCGAGAAAACCGTCCTTATTTCTGGAATAAGTTGACGGGAGAGTCTTTGTGGGTGATGCCACCGTTAAAACCTCAGGTGAGTTTGATTTAATAGTGCAGTAATTCATTTTGGAATTTTCGAATTCTAAAGATGGTTTACATATTTTAAGAATAATTTTTTTCAGTTTGATCCAATCACTGATCCACTGGGAATTTGTGGTGTTCCCTCAGTGTCACCTGCGCCAGGCAATGGACAAATGCCTCCAGGTACACCGGGAGGGCCTCTTAAACGCCGAGCATCCGAAGATGGAAATGCAATACAAGCTGTTAAAAAGTTTATTTTAGCGTAAGTTGAAAGAACCAGTATACCTATTTAAATTATACTAGCAAACCAACATTCACTCCCCCCACAGTTCTTTCTACGCCACGGTTGGGTAAGTTGATATTGATATTGCCCTTGAAATGTGTTCAAAAAAACCTTTTTTAGGAAACTAGATTTTGTCACCACTACAAAGCTTCCTCTATGAGAAAGCAAAATTACTTTTAAATTCCTAAAAATTTTCAAACCTCTTAAAATACATTAAAATTCAATGAAATTTCCTGAAATGTCTACAAATTTCTGAAATTACTTAAAATTCCACAAAACATATATGTAGTCAAATTCATTAACTAGCTGTCAAGTTGTATAAACTTTTGTAGCCATTCAATGAGCACTTAAATATGATTTAAATAAGAGAGAGAGAGAGAGAGAGAGAGAGAGAGAGAGAGAGAGAGAGAGAGAGAGAGAGAGAGAGAGAGGGAGAGAGAGAGAGGGGGGGGATTTTTACTTTTTTTTTAATAATATACTTCTAAATATACCTACTCATTTATTTTCTTTGCAGTGGACCCTGGGATTTAGAAATTCCCACGAATGTGATTATCTACGAGAGAGCACCTTCGAATTTACCCCATGTACATCCTGATGTAGAAGCTTTGCGTTGTGGTCTTCTCGCGAAACTACGACAGTGCTACCAAGAACTTTGTCACACTCGCGAGTCGATAGACGCCCCAAAAGACTCTTTCAATCGATGGCTCATGGAGCGAAAAGTGATAGACTGTGGTTCGGATCCACTTCTGCCCAGTCAGTGTTTTCCCGAGATATCGATGTCTATGTATCGCGAGATAATGAACGATGTCCCCATAAAACTCGTACGACCTAAATTTACTGGAGATGCGAGAAAACAACTCTCCAGATATGCAGAAGCTGCAAAAAAGATGATCGAGTCAAGAGCCGCATCTTCCGAGAGTAGAAAGGTTGTCAAATGGAATGCCGAGGACACTTTCCAGTGGTTGAGAAGGACAGTCGGTGCAAACTTCGATGATTTCCAAGTAAGTCAACTTCTTGAAAGTTTTTCTCTTCATTCGGTTCTACAAGTTTCGCTGTTCCTCTTATACTTCTTCTTCAATTTTCAGGACAGACTTGCACACCTAAAGCGCCAGTGTCAACCGCACTTGACAGAAACAGTTAAGGCCAGTGTCGAAGGAATCTGTTTAAAGATATACCATCTCTCAACGGAATACGCGAAAAAAGTGAAGGACAAGAACACTCTAATTCTTAAAGACAATGGCTTAGCGGACGTTATTCCACTGGGTGGTCCTGTCAGTACACAACGAAAAGTTTGGTGTTATCCAGTGCAATTTTCTCTTCCCGCTCCCAGACTTACGCAAATCGATTATCTTCCCGAAAGGGAGCAAACCATGCTGCGCTATCACGGTGACACTGTTTGTATCAACAACATGCACTTAACCAAGCTTGAGCATTTGTACAGGTATAACTGCTTTGACGACAAAAAATTCGAGATGTTTTTGCCTCGAGTTTGGTCCATGCTAAAAAGGTACCAAACCTACCTTGGGATCAACGAAGGCCACGCAACACAAATGGCATTGCCAGTCACTGTCTTTGAGTGTCTTCATAGATCATTTGGAGTGACCTTCGAATGTTTCGCTTCACCTCTAAACTGTTATTTTAGACAGTACTGTTCAACTTTCGCAGATACAGATTCTTATTTTGGATCAAGAGGACCATTTCTTGATTTTAGACCCGTGAGTGGATCATTTCAAGCTAATCCGCCCTATTGCGAAGAATTGATGGAGGCTATGGTGAATCATTTCGAAAGACTCTTATCTGATTCGGTGGAACCTCTCTCGTTTATCGTTTTCTTGCCCGAGTGGAGAGATCCAGCACCAAATGCTCTTCTTAAGCTCGAGGGCAGCATCTTCAAACGTAAACAGGTTGTCGTTCCAGCGATGGAACACGAGTATAGACATGGATTGCAACATATGATACCAAAGTATGTATTACTGGTTCTTTGACATATTTTATATCTTACTAGTAATTATGATCAGCGCGCTCTGCGCGTAATTAATTTCTCTTTTTTGCACACATTTTGCTAGTAAAAAAAATAATTAAGAAGCGACGGGTTGACAACTCGGCCAAGCGGATGTACACCTACTTCTGACTTCAAGATATTTCAGGATATTTCAATGACTTTACAAGATTTCACTGACTTCAAGAGATTTCAAGAAAATTCAAATGAATTCATGTGATTTCAAATGAATTCAAGTGACTTCAGAAGATTTCAAGAAAATTCACGTGATTTCAAAAGATTTCACTGACTTCAAGAGATTTCAAGAAAATTAAAATGCACCATCAATTTGATGGTGAATTAAAGTGGATTCAAGTGAATTCACGTGAATTCAAGTGACTTCAAGGGATTTTAAGAAAATTCAAGTGAATTCACATGATTTCAGATATTTCAGGAGAATTCAGAAGATTTCAGTGCAAGTGTACACCTGATTTCACGAGTTGTCAACCTCTTGCTAAGAAGTTTTAATTCTAGAAATATAAAATCTTGTACACTAGACTCTCGAGGTTGTCCCGCTCTTGTTAGTACCCCCGGTTATTATATATAGTAGGCAAGGAGATCCGCGGGGTATAGAGGGAACGCTTGAATTCAATGCTTCCAACTCATTCGCATTAGTCCCCGACCCAACCAAGACGGGGACAATCTCGAGAGGGTAGTGTAATTCTTTATCTAATTTCAGGAATTTCCATAAGTTTCCTAAAATTCCTTTAAATGCCTTTATTATCCTTGAAAATTTAGTAAAATTCCTTTAAATTTCATAAATTGATATTTCTCAAAATTACTCAAAGTCTCATGAAAACTGATTAAATCTCTAAAAAAAACTCCTGAAGAATTGTCAAAATACGTTAATATTCCGTTAAATATCTTACAAGTATTTAAAATTCCATGAAATTTCGTAAAATCTCGTGAATCTCTTAAGGCCATGTAGGACTTACCCGATCCGTACCTTACCGACATTTTTTTGTCTGCAACATTACGTCAACATTTGTTGAGATATCAAATTGAAAATTTCTAAAATTTAAGAAAATATGCTAAGGTATGTTTATCTGGACTTAAATTTTTGTAAAAATAAAAAAATAATTTTTCAAAAAATTTTTTTTACAAATGTCAATATTTAAGACCAGATAAACGTACCTTAGTGCTTTAGCTTTAATTTCAGAAATTTTCAATTTGATATCTCAATAAATGTAGACGTAGCGTTGGAGACAAAAAAATGTTGGTAAGGTAGGGATCGGGTAAGTCTTACATGGCCTTAAAAGTCTTTAAAATTATTTAAAACCCCATACAATATCTTTGATGTTCCATAAAATTCCTTAAAATTCCACAATCTATCGCTATAACCTTTCAAATTAATAAGAATCCTATGAAATCTTATGAAATTCCTTTAAATTTTGCAAAACCAATTGATATTTTTTGAAATTATTTTAAATTCCATGGTCTCATTGTATCTCTTAAAAATACTCAAAATTCCAGAAATTTCGTTAAATTCTTTAAAATTCTTGAAAATTGAATATAATCAAACTAAATCGTTTAAAATTTCTTCAAACAAATATCCTTAAAATAACTTAATATTTCATAAAATATCTTAGTTGCTTTAAATTACTTAGAATCTCCTAAAGAATCATCAAATCCCATAAAATTACATAAAATACCATGACATCTTATGAAATCCATGAAAATACAATGAAACCTCGTAAAATCTCTGAAAATTATGTAAAATTTCATGGAATTTCATAAAATTCCTCAAAATATCGTGAAATCCATCAATATTTATAAAATCGCAATAAATTTCGTAAAACTCTTTTAAATCCTTAACATTATTCAAGATTCCATGAAATCTCTTAAAATACCTTAAAATCTAATGAAATTTCGTAAAATGCTTAAAAATCTCCTGAAACTTTCTCAAAACTCAAATTACTTAAAGTTTCACATATAGTCAAATTCCTTACAATTACTTTATAATCCCATAAAATCTCGTAATTCTGATGCTAACTGATCTGGAAATATACGGATACATATATTATTAAGTATTAATATATTTTTTTGCTACACTAATCATTTATTTTTCACATCAAAATAATTATTTTTATAAATTTAAATTATTTTCTATCTATATTGGGCTGAAGTTTCAGATGTCTACTCAGACGACTTTTTTTTCATCAAATATTGTTTGCAAAAACATATGAAAATCTTTCGAGAATAAACAATTCGTCTGGATTTTAAAACTTATTTTTGTAAGGATTTGAAAAGAATTAAAAAGATTTCGAAAGTTTTAATCAAATTTTCCAGTAATTTAAATGTTTTTAAAAAGTCCGAAAACAGTTTTAAAATATCTTTAAAAAATCTCCTAAAATATTAGGAAATTTTTTCAAAATAATAAAAATCACTTGAAATTCCTTAAGATAGTTGTCTCGCGGCAAAAACACTCAAAAGTTTATGCTCAGATAGATCTAAGATATCCATCGACATATAGAAATGGACTGCGGGACGCTGTAGGAAAGCGCGTGCTAATGAGTCAGAGAGAGAAATTGCAAAGGGGTATAAGTTTGTCCCTTTCTCGCCAAAGCTAATTGGTTGAGAGCATTTTCGGTGGGTGGAGCTTGCTGGAGCTCAACCAATTAGATTTGGCGAGAAAGGGACAAACATACACCTCTTTGCAATTTCTCTCTCTGACTCATTAGCACGCGCTTTCCTACAGCGTCCCGCAGTCATAGAGATATAAGAATAAAGGTAAAAACTATGTGCTGACCATGATACACTAATAGAAAGAGAAAGGAAACCAGAGAAGTTATTCCTTTCTCTCTCTAGTGACGCATGCGGAGTCATGCGTTTTGAATCAAGTGGCTATATAGAAAGTAGAAACCCGTCTGATTTTAGCATAACTAATTTTATTTCGAATGATAGTAGATTATATCTTGTTACATATAAATAAAAATATTACATCTTTGGCTGCGCGGCCGCGACTTTATTATCACATATAATAATAATTTTATATCACTTTCTATTCGCCTTTGAAGATCATTAATTTATTGTATTGTATTCTAATTCTATTTTTAATGTCACAAAGCTTATCTCCTTCGTGTTTCATGCGTTTATTGATATAGTTTTGAATTATCATATAAATCAACTGATAACGATGATCACATGTGGGTTCTTGATCTAGAATATGATTATCGTTATCTAAAAATGTTGGTGGTATACTTTTTAAAGTTTCTGATAGTATTTTAAAATTAATATTTTTAGCAATTAAACATTCCTTGTAAGAGCGAATAATTTTTTCTGTATAATGACATGAAAGCTAACCTATATATGACAATTGACAATGCATATGCGCGATTAGAGAGAGAAAGGGATAACTCCTCTGGTTTCCTTTCTCTTTCTATCAGTGTATCATTTCCACGCATTGGAGAGCCTATGCTTTTTACCTCTATTCTTATATCTCTATGCCCGCAGTCCATTTCTATATGTCGATGAAGATATCGCATGTTCTCTCCTAACCATTAGTCAAAAGTTTTGACTGGGATTATATTATCACATAGAAGCATCCTATATACGTATACACACTCAAAATTAGAGTTCGAAAATTCTCGGTAATTTAAAATTGGGTAAAGTAACAAGAACGTTACCGTAACTTACGTGAATTTATGCGAATTAACATTTTTTAACATTATCTAGGAAAAAAATTAATAGTACACTTATTTATTAATAATAATGGAGTGTAAATATTATAAACACATAATTAAATAAATGTTAATCAATAAAATTTGCATTTACTGTGGTATTTAGCATTCTAAAATACGTCGCACTCGACCGGTAACGTCGAAATCTGTAGTAAAATTTTATTTGAGAGAGTTCTGAACATTATTTACATAGGAGTTTTACTGAAATTAATTTTTATAGATTAAAGAAAGTGAAAAATTGTGATATAATTGATATAAATGATATGTTCTAAAAAATGATAATAATTAAAAAAATAAAATTCTCGAAAATTTCAAGGTAATTTATTTTAAAGTTACCTTCTCGGTAATGTTACCGAGAACGGGAATATTACCGCTGTAATATTACTCACTAAGAACTCTACTCAAAATAGTATTGTCAAGTTCATCGAAATGTCATGGTCTGTCCATAATGGAACTAGACGTATATTCTACGGCCGCTGCGCGCGCATCGTATTGCCAGCTGTCATGCATTTTTCGATGTTCACGTTCCGTCGTTCCGGTAATTGATACCAGTAATCTGATTACCGGTATCAATTACCGGAATGCGAACCGTGGAACTTCACCGAAATTCATTCCATTGTGGACAGACCTTCATCTCAGTGTTACCACAGCATCACTTCCTACCCCCACCATGTATCTCGCGACAACAAAAATATTCTTTTCAATATTATATCTTTTATACTAAACGAACAATAATTTTGATTTTTTTCATAAAATCCACACGATATTTTACTCTTCATCTGTAGTTTTTTAGTACAATGGTAAGATTCGTTTTCATACTAGACTTCATAATGTGGCGATTGCCCCTGTTAGCTATAGGTGACCCATGCAAAAAGTACTGAACATAATTAAAAATATTTGCCTTTGAAACACGCGATTAAGCTAAAAATTTGAGCATGGTTAGATAACAATATTTTCTACATATTTTAAAAATTGTATACAATTCCTAAGAAAGGTTCGATTTCGGCACAACTACCTTAAAATTCTATAAAATTCCTTATCTATCTATCCATTATAAAAAGACACACATGAAAAATCTCGACTTGAAAAGAATCAAATATCGAACTTTGAGTTTAGAGCATTGAATATAGAAAAGAAACATAGAAAGGCACATGCATTAAGAAAGCATGTGCATTGAATGTAGAAAAGAACATAGAAAGTGAAGTAGTGCGAAGCGGCCGTCAGTAGCACTAGTATTAAGGCCTGATTAACATGCTTTTAGGAAAATGTCCTTCTTCTCAGTCTACCATGTGACTATCTCATAAGTTTGTCTCATTCTCGCACATTTTCCGGGTAAAATGTGTGGAAAATATGGAATGAGACAAACTTATGTGCTATTCACATGGTAGAGTAAGAAGAAAGACATTTTCCTAAAAGCGTGTAATCAGGCCTTTATAAAAAGATCACGCCGCCGCTGTGTCCCAGGGTTGTGCACGTAGTATACCTTAGGTAAATTCACGAAGGAATAGTAATGCTGCGTTTACACCTCTGTCCGCCCTACTAGGTCGGACAGAAAGTTTAAGAGAGTAAAAGAGATAGAAAATTCTTTTTGTCCAATTTTTCATTCTCTATCTCTCTTACTCTCATATACTTTCTGTCCGACCTGGTAGGGCGAACAGAGGTGTAAACAGCCCATAAGGCTCCTAGTGATGTGCCGTGACCGTAATTTTCTGGTCACTGGTAATTTCTTACCGTAACTCGGTAATTATTTGGTAAAAGTGGTAATTCGATATTTGCACTATTGTTAACGAACATTTTTTTTAAATAACGTGATGATATACATTTTATAGAAACAAGTTAGCTGTAATAAGCAAAAAATGTTTACAAAATAATTTTTAAATATAAAAGACTAAACTTTATTACTTTTTTCAATGCAACATAACCTCACATTTTAAAATCGTCGGCAGCAAACCAGCATAGACTATGTTGGCAGTATTGGCTGGTGTTGGTATCACTGTTATTGTCGAATATCGTCTGCTTTCTTCCGAATTTATCACATTTTTGAGATATTTATACATAAATTTCAAT
>UCOH01010539.1:0-10211 GCA_900474275.1 Synergus japonicus
GTAACATGGATTTTTTGAAGTAAACATAGCACTTAGTTTACTCTAAAATAAAGTGGTACTTTATGTTAATTAATAAAGATAAATCTTGAATAATAATTGATGCCGCATTGTTGTTTCGCATTGTATAGGATTTTCTTATTTGAATTTTAGGGTCAAAAAGAGGTCGAAGGTCGTTATTTTGGATTCTTAAACTGCTTCGCTAGGATTTGCTAAAATCTCTTCGTAAGTCAACTATAAAATTAGGGGGGAATAAAGTTCCGCAATCTCGCCCGCTTTTGGGGACTCACTTTAAAATTAATCAATAATAAGAAAAGATTCTGATTTTAGTATGATCATCAATTTCACTTGGTTCTTGATAAAAGGAAATTATTAGAATAAAATTTTGATATTGAAAGAGTAGAAAAATTAATAAATATAGTGAAAGCAAGGAATAAAAACTGAAATTATATGATTTGGAAAGCAATAATTATCTCACAGAATAAGTTATCGATAGCTCAATTGAAGTTGTTGTTGAAGTTGACAATTGATGACAATCTCCAAACCGAGCCAAAACAAAACCAATGAGACTGATGTTATTGGTCAATGCCAATAATAACCTCGTATTGGAACAAAATTGTTCAGTAAAAATCAAAAAGATTGTTGAAATAATTTGAAGCTTTGAAAAGGATAAAGGAAAGTCATAGAGATTCAGAAAATTGAAGAAAAATATCAAGAACCAAGACGATAAAATATATGTTAATAAGAGTAATAACATTTGAAATATACAAATTAATAAGCAGATAGGCAATAACGTTTAAGGCAGTATATTTACGTAATTATAGTATAACGAAATTAAAATTCCGAATAATTAGAATTCAACTAAGATCGCATGTTGATTGCAAATTGTTGTAATAAGATAAAATAAAACTTATTTGGAAATGAAAAATAAATTTTATTTTAGTTTAATACAACTGCAATTTTATGCGATTAAACAAAAAGAAAAAAGATTAAATTTAATAAAGTTAATCATCTTCATTCACATTTTGTCAAAGTTTCTGGTTTGAAACATTTAACAGGCTCTTCACATCTACCACACACAAACCACAGCATTCTTTATTATAGTATTGAAATATAAAATTTAATAAGCGACTTTTCTTAGTATCGTCGGTATAATACTTGTCGGTTAAGGATTTTTAATCAACGTTCGCGGCAACCTGCAGGGTGTATTTACCATAAAACACTTGCCTAATAAATCACATGGCAGTATATCATTTATATTTTATATATTTACATTTTATATCATTTTATCATTTATTTTATTTTTCATTTTTATTTATTTGCCCAACTGAATCAGTATGTCATTTACTCATTTTTTAAATTACACAAAGGGTATAGCAGGATAAGCATGTATTAACTGCCCCGGCCGAATCTCTGCGACATTTTCACCATGAGTTGGTATTAATATGACGTTCAATTTCCCGGAAGATTATACCTGAGAAATCATTTTTATGGGAGTTATGGGGGTGAGTAGAAAAATTGAAAAATCCCGTTTTCTCGGAAACGGCTGGACCGATTTCGATGGGGAAAAATATGTTATGGGTACCAATGTAGGCATGTTTTGGAAAAATTATGGGCATTTTAGTGAAAAAGAAAAGGTCAACAAATATTTTTGAAATATTCAAAATTTTTTTTAATAGGAAATTCTTGAGGCACAGTCATAGTTTTTTGCCCGAAAATAACTCGAATTATGTGAAAGTTTGAGCTCAATCGGAGTTGCTGCTCATAGTTAGAAAATTCAAAATATTCAGCGTACTATTCCAAAATAATTCAATAATACATCAAAATACACTGAAATATGTATTTGAGACCACTAGATTTCCGTACTTCGGAGAAAGTTGGATTGGTCCCAAAACATAGATGAGGGGAGGTGAGGAGTCGAGAAGAGAAGCGCCACAAAATCGACAGTAAACTCTAGTTAGCAAAGGAAACACATAACATAAGAGAGCCAATGGCCTTGATGAGCTCGGAAACTTACCCCACTACAAACTTTACTTATGCGACATTCATAGGAGAGCCGCAACCGAGCGCAGCTTAATTTCAGTTTTTTCTCAATTAAACTGCTTTTATTAAAATTATTTTTCTAATTTGCATACAATAATTTGTGTATATATATGTACATATTTTAATATCTACATATTGTGTTTATGTCCAATTTTATATGTAAATCCATTTTATATATAATCCACTTTATATGTAATCTAAAGGATGCTGCTTTTCGGCTTTATAGAGGTTACTTACCCAAACACAAATTTTACACACACGCGCAATATTCGAGCTCGAAGCCCAGGAGTGGGCTGAAGCCCCCTATTTCTCGGAATTCTTACCCCTAACCGCCCGTGGTGGCTCTCTTATGGAGACTGTACTATACATATGCCGCGCTTACTTACGATCTGCACACTACCTTGATATATGTATACTGATCAACCAAAGTGGGTCAGGAATCCAGGTTTCAGTGTATTCCATTGATAATTTAAAGCAAGTGTACACCTTATTTTTATGGTGTTAATCCGCTCATGTGTTCCTTAAGAAGTACGTTGTCACCATGCCTCTCACAATACGAAGTGCTTTATCTGTTGAGAGTCCCTTCTTGTCTCACAATTCGGGTCACTCACAATTTTGAGTCCCCCTTGCCTCTCACAAACCTCGGTATCTTCTATTTGCTAATACTTTCCATCTTCGTCTCTGTCACATTGAATAACAGGGACAATGTTTTGTTCTTGAAACATTCGACTGAGAATTTCGTTAAGGATTTCAACATCACGTTCCGGATGCACTCTGCAGGATGTTCGAGAATAAAGAAGTGGATCATATCGCAGCATTCGAAGAGATTAATGATGAGTGGTACGTACGTCGCATCGACGCTATACTGGCAACTCCGCGCAAATTCCATGGCTGGAAAGTCGTCGATGGAAAACTATACAAGTTCAAAAATAATCCTCTACTGGAAGATCTGATGGATGATCTTCAAGCTTGGAAACTTGTAGTTCCAAAAGACAATCAACAGGAAGTTCTACGAGAAGTCCACGAGACGCCCGAGGCTGGCCACCTTGGAGTCGAGAAGACTTATAATCGTGCCTCAAACATCTACTTCTGGCCTGGAATGTTCAAGGATGTTAACGCATTCGTAAGGAAATACGAGACATGCCAGCTAGAGGATTGATGGGACAAAGGATAGTACACGAACCTTGGACGGTCGTGGCAACGGATATCATGGGCCCATTTCCTCGTAGCAAGAAAGGCTACGAATACCTGATTGTATTTCAAGACTTGTTCACCAAGTGGATTGAGTTGGCTCCCTTGAAAGCAGCCAACGCTCAAAATATCACAGCTGCATTCATTGATCTCTTAGTAACTCGTTGGGGAATTCCCTAAGTCCTCCATTCAGATAACGGAACGGAGTATAGGAATAATGCGATACAGGAAATGGCTGAAGCGTTTGGAATTCATCATTCTTTCACTCCACTCTATCATTCACAAGCCATCCCAGTGGAAAGAACCAATAGAGTGCTTAAAACGATGATTAGATCGTTCATAGGTCAGGACCATAGGAACTGGGATGTCCACCTTAGCGATTTTAGGTTCGCTTATAACTCATCATTACACTCTACTAATAGGACCACCCCCGCATTTCTTAACATAGGAAGGGAACTTCTTCCGCGAAAGACCTTCCGCGGTCTTGTGGAGGGGGAATCGGCCTGCCAGACCCTGACTTACCAGTCTGGACAGATCGAATATCTAAAATGAGACACTCATGGGAGTTGATTACTACCCATCAAGATCAGGCCTTTGTTAAACAGGCAAAATATTTTGACCGCAAACATCGTAATCTGCAATTTAAACTCGGTGACTTGGTTAAGAAACCAAATAATGTATTCTTTAATGCAAAAGACAAGGTTGCTACGAAGCTGGCACCAAAATTTACAGGTCCATATGTGGTGGTAGAAGTCATATCACCCAATGTTTACGCATTAGCCTCTCAAGAAGGCCGTCTGGCTGGGCGTTTTCACGGAACACATCTTCAAAGATTCATCGACAGTGATGAGGATGATGTCCACCCTAATTATCCGGAGGAAATAGAACGACAAGCTCAACTTGATAGGGAGCTCTTGGAAATTCACGATTCAGATCCAGAAGCTGAATCGAATCGGGAAATTAATCCCGAAACTAATACCGATTTTGGGTACGGTTCAGATCAACGGGAAATCGAACCGGAAACCCCGCGTCGTATGCGACTTCGTCATAGGTCGTATTCGCGTTAATAGACCGTCACAAAAGTGATTAGACTTCTTTGTGGGGACCTCAACCCACAATTTCTCTATTAAATTATTCTTCTTTTGTTGCCTTTATCTGAGGGGGGGTTTTCAAATACCCCGGTACCTTTTAATAAATTACTTTTCTCGTTAGTTGACCTGTTTTCATTGACTTAACCCGATTGACCACCCTCGAGATTACACGGCTTTCGCCTTCCCTTTTGCCTGAATAAACAAAGCCATACGGGAATTATAGTAACTAATTTATTTGATTCGACCGTTTTCTGGAAGTGGACTTTTGAGTTCAGTGTTCCACTGTAGCGTCTGAAACTTCCAGACCAGCTCGATCTGGGATTCGAATAGATTGATTCCTTTGTCTGAATTTCATCTAATCAAAGCGTAGCTTCTGAACTCAAGAGCAATGAGAGCTTATGGTTTTGTAGAGTCTTGCAGATTCGGAGATTGAATTGCTTTTATATTATGCTAATTCGTTTTTTAATTATTAATCTCAATAACTTATGAATGTCATAATCATTTAATTTCTTTCAGCTAATAGAAATCGTTTCAGTATGGAAACGTCCCAGATAACGGATTGCTGTTCTGTCAATGGTTGCGATGTAGACTCAGACTCTAAGGAAGAGAGAGGGGAAGTTACCTTTTCTCGTTTCGGCATCTAATAAACCGAATCCTGTCAGAGGGGAGTTGTGACGTGGTATATTTTATACCACGCACATTTTCACGTTCTAACATTAAAATTCCCGTACACGCTAACGACCAGGAGGATGACAACTCACTGCAACGCCATCTCTAGGCCTAGAACATCATCACCGCTGGGATCGATCGTCGACGAATTACCGGTCGTCGACGAATTATTAAATTATCAATTAGGCTAAATTATTCAGTTTCATAATAGTTTCGTGGCACTAACAGGCAGTGCCTGTTAGTGCACGCGACGAGACAGGAAGAGAGAGGTTAGCTCGTTCACTCTGTGCTTGTAGTCGTTTCGTGCAACACGTATTTTAAGTCGTGTTGAGTTTCTCATTAATTAGTGCCACACTGATTATATTTGAGATTACCCTGGGTGTGGTGAAGAACCACCCAGTTGAGATTAATTACTATTGGATTCGGCTTGTTGCCAGATATTGTTGGCTATTTGGATTTCGGATTTTTAAAATGCCAAACTTGACCAGAGGGCAAGTTCGTGGAAGGCGTGTGCTATGCCACGCATTTGTAAGTGCAAGTAATGATCTTTTTCTCTCTCTTCCATTGTGATTATTTCATTTAATAAATCGTGTCTCTTTTTGAGCATTGCTGTACATTGACGAACAGTGGTTCATCAATCTCTTTAGATTTTGCTCCAATCACTATATTTCATTTATTTGTTCTATGACATAATGTCTAAACCTTTTTATTTAATAAATTTAATTTATTGTTTCTTTTGAAAAATGCAGTGTTTCTCAGTGAATGTTCCCTTGCCCCGCCCCTCCGCGGTACTGAGCTAGCTTAGGGTTATGTAAAGTAAATTCGTTATCCATTCTATAAATTATCCATTCTCTAAATTTAATTCTTTTAGAAAATACTTTTGCTTGTTTTTTTTTTGAGTAAAACAAGCTGGTGCTGAAATGGCATATTCAAATTAAAATCGTTTAAGTTAAAAATCTAAAAATTTCACAATTATAATCTAAAATAAAGGTTATAATATATTTAACTAACAAAATCGAAATTCAAGAGATTACTTAGTTTGATTTACAGACTTTTGAGGTTAAACCTAATTTGAATTTACAAAAAAAAAGAATGATAGCTGATAAATAAGAATGTAAAAGATTAGAATCGGAGACTCGAATTGAAGATTCGATTCTCTAATGGCGGACGTATGTCTGATGGGCGTGTTACTACAACCACATCGGAGATCGTTTTAATCTAAACGATAATGATTGAGAATGAACATGATATACGCGGAAACCACAATGAAATTAATATTTGTTCATAAAAGAATCGTAAATGAGCAATGAAAGATGAGAGATGAGCACTCCGAAATCACAAGAGAAATTGATTAACGAAAATGGTCAAGCTTGGCAAAGCAGCTCCAAAACTACGAATATCAAAACTAATGCTATTTTGCTAAACTTGCCAGTACAAATGATTCCGTACCTCTGTCATTTTAAACTCCAGAATATTATTGTGAATGAATAATTATGAATCCTTCAAATAAATTCCTTAATTATAACAATGGTTATGTAATAACTCAGTAAATCCTTAACAATAAACACAACTAACTAATCCGACTTCCAGAAAGAGAGTGACGCTTAGAGAACGAGGCGGAAGTTCATTGACAGGTGGACGGAAGTCAGTCAGCCACCATTATGAATATTGAGTCGACGCAGCCAATCATAGCAGTTATCAAAATCATGTGACTAGTGACGTAGTAAAGAAAAGTCCTGTCACTAGTCACCAATATAACTATTTGACAGTGCGCCCTGCACTTGTTCTTATGAGTGTTCGTAACGAGTCACAGAATGACTAAGCATTCTTTATAATGTCTCTAAAAAATCAGATATATCAAATAGAATGATAATCCGTGATATGTCGGGCTATATTTGCTCCTGAGCAGTAGTTTTCATATTCGTCAGACGCGCGAGGTTCCACGCGTCTCAGCTGTCTACTGAGGCGGCACATTCACAGCCTGAGAAATGACGGGCTCTGGCGTCTGGCGGGAGTACTAATAATATTCAAATAGACGTCCTTCCTTCCTTCTCAATAAACTTAGTCAAATCATCCTTCCTTCTATCAACTTCGAATTCCCAATTTGATCCTGATGTCGTTGGTGATTACGAATGACTCGAGGTTTACATAAAAAATGATTATTCGAAGATGATAATTTGAATAGTTAATTTCTAGAGTGCTCCGAAAGTTCGTGGTGTGGCTCTCTTTCTGGTCGCTAACGCGAGTCAAAATAGCTATTGTCTCCGGTGCCGGCGAACTATATCTTTTGACGTTACAGGTTAAAAATATGCAACGTCACAACCTGCAGCCTGATTAGTTATTCTTACGGTTTTTTGCAATTGGCAAATGGGACTCGACTTCACGAATTTTTTAATTTCCTCATCCATTCCTACCCATTCTCCTTTAGCCCTGGCTTTGTTGATGGTGTTGTTTTCCCCTAAATGGTCTCCATGAGCTTCTCTTATTATACTTTCTTTTTCTTTCTTATTCAATTGCCTTGTTTTATTGAAACACAGATGAAAACTTGAATCGGGATAATAGTTAGATAGATATTCCATCATTTCTTTAATTGCTTCTTCTTCCAAAAGTGTGAAAATCGGATTTCCAAATAATAATCTAACAATAATTAATATCTTATACTTGAATTCATCAATGAATTAATATTAATTATCTTAACCAATCTTCTTGGTAATATTTGGGCATCTTGTCCTTTTCTATACATTTTCAGAGTTTTTCTACTGCGTTTGGTGTAATATTGCTCTTTTGTTTGTTACAAGATCTTTCTTCCATTCTTACTAATTTTCAAAGATGTCTTGAGTAGGATTAGATTCATTATCTGAATCAGTTAGCTCATCTGTGTCTGTGTTTGATTCTCCAAGCTCATTATTATCTAGGATATCACTTTCATTTATCGGGAATAGCCTAGAAAGACAATCCGCTCCTTTGTTCTCTTTTCCTTTTATATATTGCACTGTGTATTTATATTCTTCAAGACGTAGTCTCCACCATAAAAGTCTTGAACTAGGATCTTTTACATTATGTAGTCAAATTAGAGCTTTATGATCTGTCTGTATAACGAATGGTTTACCTAATAAATATTGTCTAAGTCTTTTGACTGCTCAGATGATTGCTAATAATTCTTTTTCGCTCGTAGTATAACTTTCTTCAGCTTTGCTTAGGGTTCTTGATATGAACAAACATGGATGTCCATTTTGTGACAAAATTGCCCCTGGTCCTTTATTTTAGGCATCGGTGATGAGTGTAAAGATTTCTTTGAAATTTGGAAATTTTAACATGGGTACATAACATAAGGAATTTTTTAGCTGGTTAAAACTTTCCTGACACTTTGGGGTCCAATCAAATATATTTTCTTTTTGAGTCAGCCTAGTAAGGGATTTTGCGATACTAGAAAAGTTCTGTGTGAACTTTCTATAATACCCAGCCAATCCAAGGAATGATTCAATTTCCTTTACGTTTGCGGGAATTTTAAAATTTCTTACCGCTTCGATTTTAAATGGATTTGGCTTGACTCCACCAGCTGTGATTAAGTGGCCTAAATATTCAAATTCGGGGCGGAGATACACACATTTCGTTGGTGCAAGTTTCAATCCGAGTTCTTTTATTCCTTCCAATACCTTTATGAGATTTTCGTTATGTCCTTCCAGTGTTTTTCCAAAAATGACTATGTCGTCAATGTAGACGAAACATTCTTTACCTATCAACCCCCTAAATGCATTATCCATAAGACGCTGGAATGTCGCTGGAGCATCCTCTGTTTGTTGAGAATACTGTATATTTTTTTGATTCCTCCTATATTATATTCCTATATTTTTTTGATCTAAAATGTAATTTATTATAGGTAAATGATAAGCATCTTGGTCGGTATCTTTAATTATTTGCCTATAACCTATGACCATTTTCAGTTTGTTATTTATTTTGGGTACAATCCAAAATGGAAAATTGAAGGGTGATTGGGATGGTCTAATTATTCCTTTTTCTATTAATTCGTCTGCTTGATCTAAGGCAAATTGTTTATGCTTTTCAGGAAGTTTATGAGATTTTAAGTTGACCGTTTTTCCGTATTTAGGGTAATAACATGTTCTGTTAATTTTGTACAAGGTAATGGGTCTCCTTCTAATGTAAAAACTTCATTAAAATTTGCAAAGATTTTCTCGATTCTTTCTCTCGTGTTGGGTTCTATGTGGTTTAACCATGATATTTCTTTTAACTTAAGTATTCTTTCCACATTATCTTGCATGTATTCACTCCCTTCTTCCTTTTTAATCTTGTCTCGAGATTGTATGCTTTCCACTCTTTCAAAATTAATTTTTTCAGGTACTAGGACAGGCTTTGATTCGTAGTTAAATATGGGAATTGTTAATTTTTTATCTTTAATTGTGTAGATTCCATCAGGTATTCTTTCAACATTTTCAATCCATATAGTTTGGTCGGGTTCATTCAAATTTATACTGCAGAATTGTTGGGTATTTTTTACCAATAAACTGTCCGTCGTTGTGCAAAGGTAATTTTCTGTTTACTATTACAAGAAATTCAGGTGTTATTGCGTATCTTTCATATTTTTGTAGAAATGGAATTCCAATTATTCCTGCTTAAGGTAGAGGGAAATCATTATCGATTATATGGAATCGGTGTTCTTTCATCAAAAAAGGTATCTGTACTGCCTTTGTCGAACAATATTTGTCTCTTCCCATGAGGAATTTTTTTTATACATTTATTCTTCTCAAGTCCTTCCGGTACGTGTTCTTCTTTTATCAAATTTATTGATGCGCCCGAGTCCACTAGTAAGTTGCATAATTCTCCATCGCGGTGTTTTGCTCTAACTGATTGAAGTCTTTCGCTGATGTTTGATATTGTGCATTTTCTAGACATTTTCGTGGTCTTGGATTACTTCTTGAGTAATTTCCTGTGATTCGAAGTATTCTTCATCTTCTCGAGAGCAACGTATCGGCTGAGGGGATCTTGTTTGATTTCGGCCTATTTGAAAATTGTGGAGCATCGTGATGCATTGATTGGCAAAATGTCCTATATTACCGCACTTGTGGGACTTCATTTTTGCTCTGACACTTAGAGGTACATTTTGAATGGGTACCTTCGGCGTAGTGTTTGCTGAGGTTCGAGTCTGCATAGATTGAGGCCTAAATTCTCGCTTAGGCTGATAAGATATTGGAATTTTGGCTT
>UCOH01010540.1:0-46604 GCA_900474275.1 Synergus japonicus
GTGATAATTTGTTTGATTCAAAAAAATTTTGCTTGAATCAAACAAACTTTTTTCTGAGTGCACCTATCCTAATGGGGGGTTAGCGCGTTAGTGAAATAGGAAAATTGAGATCATAAGTCACAGTTCGCTTACTGAAATTGAAATCATCCTGTTCGTCTGAAGGGTCAGTCGATGCTTTATATTTTGAAGCAAATGTATTCATCTTTAAAGACGAATTTACAAACCCTGTTAATTCTTCTGAGTCTGAATGAAGATCTTCAAGATTTCCTAAAGCAGCTTCAGTTTCAGTGCTTAATACTAATCTTTTTTGTTTGTAACGTTTTAATATTTAAGCAGCTTTTTGGTCTGGTGTGTTATCGCTATCTTGGGAAAACGCAAACTCTTCGGTTTCAAGTGTCTTTAGGCGTTTCGTAGCTTCCTCGAAAGTTCCTTGAACAAAATATGAATTGTTTTTGAGATTTGAAGAATGTCAATAAATAAAAAAAACACTTTTGTGAAACATTTGCAGGGTACATTCAAACTTCAGAGACAAATTCCAGGTTCTTTCTTGATTTTCTCGGATAAATATATTTTTCCCTGTTTTAAGGTGATTCGAACACGAAAAAATAGGTCTGGAGAAAATTTATGTTTTAATTATTATAACCATTAAATAATTTATTTCCAAAAATTGGATGAGGGCAAGTTTTGGAGAATATTTTTCTCGACAAAATAAGTTATCATTAATTAAAATCGTATAATTTTTAAAAATTGAATAAGAGATGAAGAAAAATTCCTGAAGATTTTAGGTACATATTTTTACTTTTTAAATAAAGAAAATCAGTTACGTTTATTTTTCCATTTTAAATGGCTTCAGTTTTAAGGAAAAAAAGCTGAAGTTATTTGAATTTCTAAGTTCAAAAATAAAAATTGTTTTATTTCAATTTCTACACTTTGAAATTGAAAATTTTGTTTTTTGCTTTTTCCCTGTGCTAAAATTTCTAGGTTTTCCCTGTTAGTGCCCACCCTGAAATTTTATGAAAAAGAATGGAAAAATTCTTACTGGCAGATCCTTTTACAAGTACAGTATAGACTGGCCATTCAGCAGGAGCAGGACTTCTCTTCTTTACTAAATCGTGCAGTCGCTTAACGTTTTTAGGATCATATGGTGGCGGCATAAATCTGCATTCTAATCTGCCTCCATTTTTATTATATGTTACTCAATCACTGGGAACACAATCAATGGATTTTACGGGACCCTTCTTACCACGGCGAACAAATTCTACCAGTTAGTAGAGATAATCTTGGTCGTTATTCATTTCAACCTGCAAAAATATGTTGGAATTTAAATTTAAGAATTAAATTCATAATAATAAATATATTAACTACAAACATAAATTCAATAAAAGTAAGGTAAATGTCCCAGTAATAGTGAACTTAGTCCCTATAATCGTGACTCCCTATTTTCTTACTTTTTACATAGTTATAAATAATTGTAATTACTTTTTAGATTCTGAAGTGCTAAAATAAAATGAGTTTTGTCAATATGTATTAATTTTTAACACATTTTCTTATAATCAATTAATTTATAACCGATTTTCACGATTACTGGGACGCGGCACGATTACTGGCAGATTTACCTTACTAAAGTATAGGTTATAATTTTTAAGTTTCTATAAGAAATTGCATTATAAGAACTTCAAGTCAAATTATATAAGAAATCAAAGGATATTTCTTCTTTGTGTTTCAGAAAGAAATTGAATTTGTACATTTGAGAAAATAGAAACAGAAATTACATGCAAACTTAGAATTTCGTAAAATTTTTTACACTTTCACTTTGAGACTAGGGATAAATTAAAATTTAAGACTGATTTTAAAAACACAATCTGTTATGTCACAAAGTCTTGTAAGTACACTCAATCCTCCATATTTTATACCCGAATGTCGTACGGGTTTGGACAGGTTAAAACAGAGAACAATAGACGAACCTATGAAACCGGCTCAGAAAATTGATTCAACTTTAACGTTAAAGAATATTAAGAATGATCACTTCATAACAATAAAGTTCACCTACCTTTATAAACAATCCACTTTCTCCAGGTAATTGGATCTTGTTGTAAGAAATCTAACAGATTTCTTAAAGTGTAACAACGCGTCAACCGGCGTTTACTGCGTCGTTATCATTAAAGACGCCGAAAGTACGCCGGATCGCTATTACGAGCACAGGACAACGTAATCCAAATCCTCGTTCGGAAAAGTTAATTCTCTTTTAATCACGTTTTTTTGGTAATTCAAAAATTTTATATAAAATTATTAAAAATAAGCAAAAAGTGTATCACATAAAAAATAAGTATAATTTCATTGGGAAACTATGTTTGAAAATAAAAAGAAGTTGATCAACGATTTCCCAGACCTACTTACGGCGGCAATTTTATTCGTGTGACGTCACGATTTCGAATCCCAATAGAAAATCAATAACTTTTTTTAATTTTGTACACATAGATAAGATATGTATAGCAGTAAATAATTGTAAATTAGAAGATAGTTTTTCAAAAAATCTGTTTCATGTTTTTACAAAGTGAAATCTTATTAAAAGTATACTAATACTAATATGCCAATTAAGAAGAACCTTCCAATTTTTTTATTTTTTTATTTTTCGGGAAGAATTTTCGAAGTGAAATATTGTTTGATAATAACAATTTCTAACTCCTGGCGTATCAAATTTTTAGATAAAAAAACATTATTACAAATATCTCAGAAAATTTTAGTTCTACCAAATTTTGAAAAAAATAAATAAATTAAAATTAATTTCAAAAAATTGTTTTATATTTAAGCATTACAAAAATAATGTTTTTCGCGTTTTGAATGTTAGATATGAGAGTTAAAGTACAAAATACTTAATGAAGCATTCCGATAGCGAAAAATTTCTCTAATCCATTTTCTTTTTCGACGGACAATTTCACAATTTTATTTTTTATCGAAGTTATAGGACAAGTAATAACTCTCTCAGAAACTTTGTCGTTCAGCTCCCAAGATTGTAACTTTGATGAATCACAAGGATAAGTAAATAAAGATCTTTTTTTCCCCCAAATTTTCCCTTCCACTTGCAACAACTCAGGAGTTTCGATATTTCCCAACATTTTTTTAACTTTCAGAATTTTACCATCTTCTAGAATCATGAGATTATTGGGAGAAGATGTTGTTATTACAAATTGTTTATATTTAACTTCTTTAATGCGACCATTCCGAGCCACCTTTATAATATCGACTAAAGGTGGTAACTTTACTTTTTCATTCCGCAAAAATCTTTTTTCGTGAAATCTACGACACAGCTGAGCTAGCCTACGAAAAGGTGTGCAAAGATACTTTTGAATATGGCCCAGAAAATTTTCAAAAGGGAAAGCTGTTACCAAACTCAAATTGCAGTTTAAAAAGTTTACGTCGTCTACTAAATGAATGAGATGATGAGAATTTAACACTTGAGACTTCTCACCATAATAAACCTTTAGAGCCTTAAAAAAAAACTATCAAGTACTGCTTTGCTTGTCTCGCATATTTAATGCATGTAGCATACATACAGCATGTACATACATGTACATACATGTACAGCATGCATACATACATGTAGCATGTAGTCATACAGTTTTTAATGAAAATAACTTTTCGACTGTCCCGACCGGGTTCCGGTGGGAACCCGGTCAGATCCCACCCGGGCAATTATGAAAAATAAACCGGGCTAAATTAGGTGTGGCCCGGTTTGTCCCGGCCGGATCCTGGTTGGAACCCGGACAGATCCCGGCTGGAGAATTAATAAATAGTAAACCGGGCTAAATCAGGTGCGTCCCGGTTTAGCCCGGCCGGATCCTGGTTGGAACCCGGTCAGATCCCGGCTGGGGAATTAATAAATAGTAAACCGGGCTAAATCAGGTGCGTCCCGGTTTAGCCCGACCGGGTCCCGGTCGGAACCCGGTCAGATCCCGGTCGGGCAACTATCCCAGTTTGACCCGGTCGGATTCCGGCCAGAAACCTTCTTCTGGCCGGGTCAAACCGGGCTATTTCTACACGGGTCTTGGTAAAATTTTAAAGAATTTCATGAGATTTTTATAATTTTAAAAAGATTTCCTGGAATTTTAAGGAATTTTAAAAAGTTTTTAAAAATTTCAAGAGATTTTCATGTATTTTGTAGGATTTAAAAGTTTTTCGTAGCATTATAAAGGAGTTTAAGAAGCTTTTAAGAATTTTGAGAGATAATATTAAGGGATTCTGTATATTCTCGTGGAATTTTAATAATTTTCAATACGTATTTATTCAATTATAAATATTAGAATATAAAATAAGATAATTAATACAAAAGAGAGTCTAAATGGGTTTAAATACAAGGAATACTAATTTATAAAAATTAGGATCTTTCGTCCTATAATTTCTCTAAACTGATATAAGGAAAAATAAGGGAGCACAATCTAAATTAAATTAAAATGGATATTTACAATAAAATGGGGTAACAGAAACATAAATAGAAGATACAATACAAAATAAAAGAAATATCGGAAGTACACATAAAAAAATATAATAAAGGAACTCAATTCATCAGAAATAAGGGACATAAAACTCAATACTATAAATGCAGTGATGCAATATCGAAATGAAAATATCGATATTTCTAATATTAAAATATCTATGTCAATGATATGTCGACTTGAAAATATCGATATTTTACAAATTTTATAAAATATTTTGCTAAGATTGTATGAATTTTAAAAAATATTGATTTTTTAAAATGATTTGAAGAGATTTTGATGTTCTTAGTGGAGTTTTAAAAAATTTTATGAGATTTTTATAATTTTAAAAAGATTTGTGGAATTTTAAGGAATGTTGAAAAATTTTCATAAATTTTAAGAGATTTTCATGTATTTTATGGGATTCTAAAGTTTTTTGTAGAATTCTAAAGGAGTTTAAGAAGCTGGAATTCTGTATATTCACGTGGAATTTTAGAGGATTTCAAGAGATTTTAATGATTTAAAAAGATTTTCTGAAATTTCAATAATTTTTCAAAAACTTTATGAGATTTGTAGATACGTGTTTTAAGAGTTTTAAACAATTTTCGTGGAATTTTATAATTATTGTAGAAGCTAGAACTGGTAAATTAAGTTTTGCTAAATCCAATACAAATAGAGTCTTTACGTATGTAGTTATGTTTCTTGCATCACATTTCTGTAATCTGCTTTAAAATTCTTATCCTAGAAAATTTTATAAGTATATTTTATGTATCTAAAAGACATAATTTTTTATGTTCAAAAGATATTTTACTTTATGTTCAAGGAAACACATTATGTTATATATTTAAAGCGCTGAAAATATTCCAAATTTTTATTAATCACTATACGAATACGCAAAATTGTTCAAAAATCAGTTTTCAAATTTCGATAAAATGAAGATCATTTTATATACTCTGTTCTTTGCATTCTTGGTTTTCCTCAATTCCATTGGTAAGTGTAATATATGATAATATTAAATATAAATATTTTCCGACCTAAAAATGTGTGCAATTAATATGAAGAGTTTAATTTTGCATTTTATTTTAATATTTTTCACTTTTTAAGCTTTAAAATCTAGTCATTCAACTTAATTTTTTAAAAGCATTTAGTGTGTCTGTCGCATTAATATGTTATGTTAGTAAATCATTTTTTTTATTCATTTAATTCACCAGAAATATGTTTATTGAAAAAAATAGAAAAACAGTAAAGGTGAAAAAGATTTAGTAAGAAAATAGCTAATAAAACATTCTTTTATAAACAGTTCCTCCAATTTTTCTAAGCTATCACTTAATTTAATATTCTTACAATAATTTCGTATAATTTCCATTCTTTTCTTTTAGAATTAACTTCAGCACAGAGTTCTAGTAGCACAGGAAGAGGAAATAATAATGTTCCGAATGGTAATATTATACAAACATTTACTTTAGAACCCAAACCTCGCGGTCATCCATTTTTATTACATTTACTTTACCATTTGCCATAACAATTACTTATTTGTCCTAATTCTGACGTTACATAATTTTTATTTTTTCAAAGTGTCATTTGTTGTAATGTCTTTTTGGCATAATTTCCGATTATTTTATTTTATCTCTATTCTTTTCTTACAGAATTGACTTCACCGAGCTCCATTGAAGCAGCAAGAGAAAGGAATAATCTTCCTCAACCACGAAAGGTGATACAAGTATATACTTATCCGCGGGAACACGCTGGTTGGATATATACATTGCCAAATGGAAACCATTATGTTTCAAATGGAATTCAAATGGCTCATGTGTATTATGATCCCAGTGAAAGAATAGCAACAGTATATCAGGGCAGTGGTCCACCCTCAATAATACATCCGGGTACAGCACGTAACCCATCTCCCTCCAGACTTCCGACGCCATTCACATACGTAAAAGGTCCTCGATCACCACCGAATTATTAAATACAAAGGAAAATATGAGAAATAATTTAAATTGAAAAAATTGTATGTATAATATACATTAATAAAAGCATTGTAATGTCAGTTGGTAATTTTCTAATTGAATCCCTGATGAAGAAATCTAGTTGGAATTGGGGCGCATGAAAATGCCACAAATTCTTTTTTTCATAACATTTTTTATTTCAAATAAATAGTTAACTCAAACTTCATTTCATTGAAATACCATCTGTCATAATCCCCAAGTTACTAATACTCCAAGTAACAGAAATTTCATTCTTTCGACAATGTCAAATAATACACAAAACTTAAAAAATATATCAAACCAAAGTTATAGTATTTATAGAAATACATAGTTTTTGTTTGAATTATATTTTTCTACACAGAAAAAAGTGAATGGCTGAATTTACCATTTAAAATAGTTAAGATGCGCTGTGAACGCATTTTTCCTGGAATTTAGTCAGTTTTATTATTTCAAATTGTAACTTTTACAACGAAAATAGCAGGGTTTACAATTTTCTTAGCACAAATTACAATTTGAAATAATAAAATTGATTAATTTCCGGGAAAAATGCATTCAGAGCGCATCTTAACTATTTTAAATGGTAAATTCAGTCATTTACTTTTTTGCGTGTATATGAGTGATAGTTTCCGAAAAAATTAGAGACACAACGATATTCATAAAAAAAAAAAGAAAAAAAAACATTAACCATGTCTATTCACTAGAGTGGTCCAAAAACGCTTTTTTTCTACAGTCTCGATACCCCCAATTCGTTTCTAAATCCGAAAAAAGAATGTCTCTAATTTTTGTTTTTCCTTTTTTTTTCTTTTTCTGATTAAAACACGTGCCGGTTTTGACTTGAAGTTTCCCATTTAAATTGCATGGGGAAAAATCACTTTTTGGAGTTTCTGGAATAATTTTTCAGGGTTCAGGAATAAGTGACGGGAGATTATAGAAACTTATAGAGAACTCTCCACCAAAGAATTTCATGTATCACACATATGGGTTTTGCACTCCTAACACACCCCCAGGAGGGGGCCTTGAAAACTACCCTTAAAAGCTAAAATTACCATTTTTCATGAAATTGACGTTCTGAGCACTTTATCCTCGTTGTTTTTCTTAATAATTATTATTAGTATTAATCTATTAAAATATTTATTAGCATTGTTTAATAAATCTTTAATTATTTAAATAAATATCATTTGTTTAATTTTTTTTTTTTTAATTCGTTTTTTATTATAAAAATGTGTACAATTGGTCTATAAAGGTATATTAATAAACATTGTTTAGCAAATTTCAATTATTTGAACAAATTCCATTTGTTTAAAAGATTTTTTTTCAAGAAAAATTTTTTTAATAAAAAATTACTGTGTACATACTGAAATGTTGATGAACATATATTAATTAATGAATAATTGTTTAAATACATTCCAATAAATATATTTATAAATTTATTTACATGTAATTCTTTATTTGTAACTAATAATAATCATGGAACATTTATTATTAAACTAACTATAAGTTGTTTTAATATGTACATTTAATTTGCTGAAACAATTCTAATGGGTTTAAACAATTTCTTCCCAAGTAATACATAATTATGTTATATTTATATTATATAATTACATTTTTGCATTCTGTAATCTTTTCTTTTATTATCTACATTTTTACAACTACAGCTTGATGTATTACTATATGGTATGTCGCGAGATAATGTAGTTTTACTGCAATCTGGGAAGTTTTTGTTTTATGCTTTAACTACATGTAGGAGAAATTGTTTCTGATTTTCATTTCTAGTTATTATATTATTAAAATCAGAAATAAATTTTGCAGCTCTCTGCAACGTCGTTGACTACTTTTATTAGGGAAAAAATTTGTTTTCCTTTTTTGTACGCTTCATTTCCCATCCAGTTGGAAGCTAATAATTTTTGTTAAAAAAAAAATTAGAAAAAAATTTTATAAACAAATAGAATTTTTTTAAATAATTGAAATTTACTAAACAATGTTTATTAATATACCATTATAGTCCAATTGTACACATTTTTATAATAAAAAACGAACTTTAAAAAAAAAATGTTTCAACAAATTTTATTTGTTTCAATATTTGAAAATTAACTAACTAATTTTTTATCAATATACCATTAGACCAATAGTAAACATTGTTATGATAAAAAACTAAATTAAAAAAAAATATGTTAAATAAATGATATTTGTTTAAAATAATTAAAGATTTATGAAACAATGTTAATAAATATTTCAATAGATTAATACTAATAATAATTATTAAGAAAAACAACGAGGATAAAGTGCCTAGAACGTCAATTTCATGAAAAATGGTAATTTTAGCTTTTAAGGGTAGTTTTCAAGGCCTTCTGGGGGTGTGTCACGTCCCCGCGACGTAGTATTAATTATCTTTCTTAAATATATTAATAATCTTTAAAAGACCAGCAATTGTAATCCATTCTGGTAACTAGCATTTATATTATCATTTGTTCACTACCAATTAATATTGTATCTCTATTAAGTTTTAACCAAGCAATATTGTTATTTCATAAATGTTCAATCTAAACAAGTACCAACTGTTTCGAAAGCTACCCCTTCTTTAAGAAAACTATCTACTTAATATCTGACAAATTAATGTATCCTGCATCCATTCAATCTCTTGACTTCCGACCTCAACGCAAACTCTATTTTGTAAAAGTGACATTCTGCGAAAATACTTCTAGTATCTCTAACTATTTAGTTTTATTATGCAAAGGCCTGTCACTTTTCGCCATAAAAACATCAATATCATCTCCCTAAAATCAAACATCTGTTTATCTAAATTCTTGGGAACGCTAATGCACTTGCATCCACACGTGCACGGTCATAAATTAAACTGACACTTGACCTCATCTAGAATTTTCTCTAAAAAGGGGAACCAATCAACGAAAAGTGTGTTACTATCACGCAGAAGAATCTAGGAATCACGTGTTTTGCCAAAATGTGCACGTGCCCTTAATGCATTGCGGCCATCTTTAATTCATGCAAACTTCCTATAAAAACGAAAGGGTTTTGTCAGAAGAGTGAGAGTTCACTCCGGAGTCTTCACCTAGTAACATCAACTCCTAAAAAGTATCTTCAGTCTTAAACTCTGTGCGGAAAAGTATCTATTCAATTTAAATACAAGTTCCATCGAGGACTTACTCGAATTTCGAGTCAATAACCCAAACTGGAACCAACCCTGGAGTCGGGTTTCAACGACACACACCGCAGAGTCTCATTTCAACATTATCAACCCCTAACAAATTTTGGGTAAGTTAACTATTTTACACCTACGATCTAATCTGTGGGAAAAGCCAGAGACTTAGTTACTGTTTCTTTTTCCAGATGCGGATCGAGATATTTTCTAAAAGGGTGCCGTCAATGAAAATCAATCAATAAATTATTTTTAAATTTGTAAATCTGAGAGTGTTTCAAATCTGCGGTTATCCTCATCCCGGTATAGAGAATCCTTTTTCCCTATCCATAACGAGGAAGAACCACCTTTGCCTATTTCTCCTATATCTTAAAGTTAGGGATATGTTGCGAATTCAAGACGTAACAGGTGTGTTAGGGGTGCAAAACCCATATGTGTGATACATGATATTCTTTGATGGAGAATTCTCTATAAGTTTCTATAATCTTCCGTCACTTATTCCTAAACCCTGAAAAATTATTCCAAAAACTCCAAAAAGTAATTTTTCCCCATGCAATTTAAATGGAAAACTTCAAGTCAAAACTGGCACGTGTTTTAATTTAAAAAAAAAAAAAAAAAAAATTTGGGACTTTCTTTTTTCGGATTTAGAAACGAATTGGGGGAATCGAGACTCTGTAGCATTGAAAAAATTTTTGCAATGCATTTTTGGACCACCCTACTATTCACGTTGTAAAGCGAAATCATTCTGAAATAAAATCATTGTAAAGGGAAATCATAAACAGAAATCATGACAAAGGCCTAAAGGGAAATGGTGAACGGAAATCATAGTAAAGGAAAATAATAAAAAGCGAAATAGTAAAGGGGGATCATGGTTAAGAAACATGGTAAAAGAAAATGATAAATGGGAATCACGGTTAAGGGAAATTTTTAAGGAAAATGGAAAAGGAGAATCATGATCATGTAAAGGGAAATGATAAAGGGAATTGTTAAAATTGAATTACGGTAAATGGAAATACTAAAAGGAAAATGGTAAACGGAAATTATGGAAAAGGGAAATTTCAAAAAGGGAAATGTTTCAAATTTAGGGAGTAATTTCAGTGGAAATTATATATAAAAATTTCTAAAAACGTGGTATAAAAAACCAATGTAAAATTATTTTCCTTATTTTTTCACGCATTACTCATAAATTTCTTTTTTTATTTCTCAACAAAGATGTCGAAAAAATACGATTTAAGAAGGGCCGATGCTGTGGCTGCAATATCATAGAAGAAAGTGACAGCAGCGGTCATCGATCAACTCTCCGATGATGAGAGGGAGGTGGATTTTGAGGAATTATTGATGGATTCTGAATCTGAGGAAGAAGCAATCGATTATGTGCAATCGGAAAATTGAGAGGATGAGGAATCAGCAGGTCCATCTGCTCCTAAACGAGGTCGGAGGCCAAGTTTATTGCTTGGAAAAGACGGACATCAGTGAGGGAAAAAATATAAATACTCCTTTGGATGCGTGGAATTTATTATTCAATGAAACTATACTAGAAAAAATCGTGTTACACACAAACGAACAACTCAAACTTTGCCGAGACTCATCCGAGACAGATGATGTATTTCGCTCAACTTACATGGATACCGATATAACGGAATTAAAAGCATTGGTTAATCTCCTGTATTTCTCTGGGATGATGAAAACTGGGCAAACTAATGTAGAAGATCTATGGTCTGTTGAATATGGATCACAAATTTACAGATCTATAATTACAAGGAAACGATTTAAATTGCTCTTGGCCACGCTGTGTTTTGACGACAAATCTACAAGGCTTCAACGAAGAGAAACCGACAAGCTAGTTCCGATTCGAGATATATGGAACATCTTCATATCTAACTGCACTAAATACTGCAGTCCAGCTTCATATTGTACAGTAGATGAACAACTTTTATCATTCCGTGGACGATGTCCCTTTAAAATGTATAATGGAAGCAAACCTGATAAGTATGGCATCAAAATTGTAATGCTAAATGATGCCAAAACTTTTTACACGTATTCAGCTGAACCATATGTAGGACGAGTCAGCACTTTCCGAGACTCTACATGGTACGAGACGAAATATAACATGCGACAATTGGTTCTCTTCTGTTGAGCTTTTTGAGAAAATGTTAGCAGAGCATTCCATCATGATGGTAGGGACTCTTCGGAAAAATAAACGATAAATTCCATTGGGCTTCAAAAATGCAGCAAAGACACAATCGGGAAAATTCGCATTTTCCGGAACGCAAACCCTTGTCTCCTACACTCCGAAGAAAAACAAGGTCGTTTTAGTGTTCTCGACATTTCACAACACACCTGACATCAATCCTGAGTCCAAGAAGCCTGAAATAATCGAATTTTACAATTCGACTAAAGGTGGAGTAGACACATTTGACCAAATGTGTCACGAGTACACTACGGCCAGAAAAACTTTACGATGGCCAATGAGAGTGTGGTTAGGTATGTTGGACCAAGGTGGAATCAATGGGATGATTCTCTACAATTTTAACAGCAACAATACCCTACTTTGTAGAAGGGAGTTCTTGAAATCATTGTTAATTTCTCTAATTGAGCCTCAACTCCACAGAAGATTAGAAGTTCCCAATTTACGGAAAGATTTGCGATTGAACATTCAAATGATTCTGCATATAGATCCAGTGACTCCAACACATCTGCCAACCCCTAAAGGAAGAGCAAGATGCACATTCTACCCAAAGAATGTCGATAAAAAAGTTCGCATTTATTGCAACAAATGCAACCGACTTGCGTGTGAGAAACATAGCGCGGTTTTGTGCAACATATGCACCGAATTTAATTGAGTTTAAAGTTAATTTAATTTTTTTTAATTGTATTTCGAGAAATAGTTTGGAAATAAAAATAATTTTATAGAAGAGGCTTCTTCTAATTCCGACGAATTTTTCGATTGGGGTACAGTTTTTCTAAAATATAATTTCTAAAATCCGTGGTTGTTTTTTCCATCTGTGTATACAAGCATGTCCAATCAGAGCATTTACAAGTCCGGTACAATGATCCGAATGACAGAGAAATAAAAGTTAGCTGTCACATGATGACTGCATTAGCATTTGTGCCTGCGGATGATATTGAAGAACATTTTGATACGTTACTAGAACATTTACCGGTAGAACTTTTGCTGATTGCTGACTATTTCGAAACCACCTACGTTCGAGGTAGACGTGCTAGGGAGAGACGAAGAGCTGTCGCACCTCGATATCCTCCTTCGCAATGGTGTCAGTACAACGCAGTATTGGAGCATACCGCAAAAACGAGCAACCTATCCGAAGGTTGGCACAATCGACTACAAGTCATTATTGAACGAAAACATCCCAGCTTTTATAGATTTCTGAGTGAAATGCAAAAAGAGCAAGCCGATACTAAGAGCATGCTGGAGCAGTTACAACTGGGTCAGAAAATAAAAAAAGGCAATGATACGAAGCAAAGACGCGCGGAAGAAAGAATTTACGACATTGTTTCAAAGTACCAAGAATATGTTCAAAATAATGACATACTAACCTATCTAAGACACATAGCACATAATATCAGTTTTTAAAATTCATGTATCTTATGTAAATAAACAAAATAGTTTTTAGAAAAGTTACTTTTAGAAAATGATTATAATTAGAAAAAAACTTTTTAGAAAAAACGGTTTAGAAAATTTTTTTAGAAAAAGCGTCTCCCAACCCAATTTTTCCTATCTTTCAAATTTACTAACCTATTTTTCATTGAAAATAACTTTTTCTTGATTTTTAACTTTTATGATAATGAAACTATCTTATTGTTCATCAGAAAACAAAGAGATTGACCTATTATAGATTCAAGTTATTGATAATAATAAGCATTCTGCCTGCAATTTCGATATTTTTCATTTTTCAAAAATGTACAACTTCGATAAAACAAAATTTTACATAGACTATTCTCTTCAGCATTAAAAAACAAAGGGAATGGTGTATATTAAACTATTTTTTCGATGAGAGGAAAGTATTGTGCACAGGGAATCCAAATGGGGGATATTTGACCCCCGTAGGAGCCGGGGAATGTAGAAAAATCAATAGGAGCCGTGTAGGGAATGGTAAAGAGGAATGGTAATCGCAAATCATAGGAAAGGGAAATAATTATAAAGAGAAATGGTAAAGGGGTATTTTTAAGGGAAATGGAAAAGGGAAATGGTAAGGGTGTAGATTTAAGAGAAATGGAGAAAGAAAATTATGATAAAGGTAAATGGTAAACGGAAATCATAGTAAAGGAAAATATGTTAAAGGAAAGTCATTTTAAAGGGAAACGGTAAAGGGAAATAGTAGACGGAAATGATAAACAGGAAACACAGTAAAGGGGAATAGTGAAGGGAAATTGTGAAGGAAAATGGTAACAGAAATGAAAAAGGGGAATCGTGTTGAAGGGAAATGATAACGGAGAAGGGAATGGTAAATGGAAATTGTGAAGGAAAATAGTAAAGGGAAATGGAAAAGGGGAATCGTGGTGAAGGGAAATGATAAAGGAAAATGATTAACAGAAATCATGATAAAGTGGTAATCATAATAAAAGAAAATGGAAAAAAGGAAATCGTGGTACAGGGAAATGGTTCACAGATCCCGAGGTAGCAGTTTATATTTTACGTTTATTAAACGTAAAAGAATAAACCCCCTCCAGCTGCAAGGTCGCATGAACCTCAGGGAGAGTATAGTTACATTGATTTATAATAACTTTAATTAAGATTAAATCGGATAAAAAAATCAACTCTAATTAATATCTTTAATAATTGAGCGGCTATGATCTCCAGAGATATGTTTACAACTAGTTTTTATTTAACTTTCGCAATTTAAATATACTTTTGGGCAAACATGAGACGAGATATTCGCACAAACATATAATCGGGTAAATGGTAGTCGGATTTTTATTACTATATAAAGCGGTGTAAAATATAATTTCACACGTTTACGAATTTGTTTGCGAACGTACAATTTTTGAAAGACCGACTTTCAATTTTCGAAGAAATGAAGATTCTTATTAGCTCTCTTCTTTTTACATTCGTGGTTTTCCTTAATTCCATTGGTAAGTAGAGTTTCTTGTGCATATAGTTTGCATTCAATGTATAACGTAGTTTACAAATTTATATTTTTATACAAAGTGTTGTACGATTGGTCCACGTCATCTTTTTACGATTTCCAGTATTTGCTTTTACAATATACATATTTCTTGAAGTTCAGTTTACAAAAAGTTCAAATATTCATAAACAATTATAGAAAAGGTTATGCGTCACAGCCGAGATTAGAAAATAATCGACTGTGTATTTTTTGTATGAGTTTTTAAATTCTTATTACTTTTACTAAATAATTCATAACTCACAGGACGCGTAATAAATTAAAAAAAAATAAACGTTCGATGAATTCCATTTTTTTTCATACAGAATTGAGTTTGCAGAGCGATAATAATCCAGAACCAGGAAATGTTAATGTCGTACATCAACAAGGAGCAAGAATTCTTAGATATACTGTAGTAAATAGACCTTCTGGTCGTGCATACATGTTACCAAATGGCAATTATTACTTATCACGTGGATCTGGACCAATTACTGTACATTATAATCTCGATAGCAAAATAGCAACAGTTCATCAAGCAGGTGGTCCATTCGTAACAATAACTCCAGGTCCATTAGCAACACAGAATTTCTCCGCATTTCCCAGGCCAGCGATCTTTCAACCAAATCCTCCATCAGGATCACCACCACGAACACCACCACGTGAACGAAACTAATGAAAAAGGGATTAAAATATGAAAATTTTATATCTAGTACCATATTATACATGAATAAATATATTATTGAAGTATCTTCTCGCAATTATTACTTGTGCATTCTCCCCTCTTTACCTCTACTTTTAAATTACTTCTTCACTTTGGTCATCAAACGTCGAAAGTTGACGAAATTCACTGAGAGAATTTGATCGTTAAGTTCTATATCGAAAACTTAGGTAAATCTGGGAAAAAGGGACATTTTCGCCGTTGGAAATAAAAAGATAGAAATTTTATATATTAGAATCTTTTTCAATGTTCAGAATTGAAATAGAAAGGAATAATAAGTCCAAATATATCCATCCCTATCCATTTTAATTTACAATAATCTATTTCCTTTTGAATCTCAATATTTCTATGCTTCTGTATTCTTTGTCTATCTTCGCCAATAATTTCCTATCCTCCATCTATCCACGCTAATCTTTCTTTATTCTCAATCTATCCACACCAATCTTTCTTTATTCCTGTCTGAATCTCATCTAGTGCCTATCGCGTCAGTGCCTATCTCAAAAGATAGACACTGCCTATCTTTTTTAATCTCTATTTTCCTATACACGTCTATTCCTTATCTAATCATTTGAATCCTTACTTATCTCTTTTACAAGCTTATTCTTTTCAATCAAAGGAAAAATGAATCCAAATATATCCATGTCAATCTAATTCTATATCTTTTTTAATCTACAATAATTTTTTTCCATTTGATTCTTTCTGTCTTTCTGTATCCTTCGCCAATAATTTCCTATCCTCCATCTATCCACGCTAATCTTCCTTTATTCTCCCTCTATTCATACCAATCTTTTTCTATCCATTTTGCAATCTATTTCAGCGTTTATCTTTTTCAATTCCTAATTTCATATCCATGTCTATTCCTGGTCTAATCATTTAAATCCTTTCTTATCTCTTTGACGCGCTTATCCTTTTCAATCTCTACTAATCTATTTATATCTATCCTTGTATCATCTTTTTAATCTTCTTCTATCTCTCTTTAAGTATTCCATTTCAATCTCCATCTTTCTATCTATATTCATCTTTGTTAGATGACTTTAATACTTTTTTATTTCTCTCGAAGTATACTAACAAAATCCCATCCTTTTAATTTCTTATTCTTCTATCCATATCTATCCTTGTACAAATATTTTCATCTTTTTATATATTTTTCCATTTCTATCTGCCTAATAATTTCAACACTGTTTTGTCTGTTTTTGCAGTTTGAAAACTTCATTTAAGCCTGTTGGAACATTAGACGAAAAAATGTAAACAAATACTGAAAAATATCGAAATCTGTGGAATGCCTTAAAATTCGTCATTGTTGTTGAGATGCGAGTGAGCTGTACTTCCCTGCTGGAAGTAAACAGATTCAATCGGATAGAAATTTTTTATCTGTTTGAATAGAAACTTTGCATCCCTTTAAATCATGTTCTATTCTTTGTTAAATTTTTAAATCTTTATCCGTTTGAATCATTTCCGTGATATGGTATCGTATTTATCCGTTTTAATTTGTCTTCATTGAAAAATAGTCATTTACTCACGCTTGGACATCACTGTATTAATATATAATATTTTCTGTACAACGGATTAAAGACGATAGGCAATGGATTCAAAAGGCTAAATTAATCTGGGATAGGAAACAGGATCAAATCTAAGTAATTCGCGGATAGATAAGGATTAAGTGTCAGATAAAAAATTAAGGCTTGAAGCGGATAAGTATATAAATGGATACAAAAGGATTAAAACGGATAGTGACACCGGATAAGATTAAGATTCAAACGGATAATCGGATAGCCAACAGATACAAACGGATCGCCGTGTATTAAAAAGTATTCAAAAGGATACTTATGAATAGATGACGGATTGAAACGTATAAAATTTCAATTCGTTTACTTTCAGCAGGATTGCATTTTGCCAAGTCTCTATCGAAATAAAAGAGGCAGAAGACTTCACTCGAAGGGTATTTCACTGAATGAGAAAAATTTTGAGTCTTATTAGAAATCTCCACAATTTGCATAAAATTCCTCAAAGTGCCTTTATTATCCTTCAAAATCTGCTAAAATTCCTTTAAATTTCGTAAAATCACTTGATATTCCTTAAAATTACTCAAAGTCCCATGAAATTATACTTAAACTCTTTTAACATAGTTTTCAACTTACATATCAACTTTCTGAACATGCATTATAATATTATAAATATTTTTAATATTGCGAACGAAAATATTATTGCTAATTTTAGGTTGTCGTGTCTCAAAAAAATTCCACTTTGACACGTAATAAATTTTTAAATTTTTTAACGCGATTGATTTCTCGTTTTTCCATACCTTTCGCTAGTAGACAAAATAATTGATAATTTTTAATTTTTGAAATATGAGAAATTGTAGTTTTTTTATCTAATTTTAAAAATCTCAAGAAGTTTCATAAAATTCCTTATTTTCTGTTCAATGCTGTTTTTTTAAATAAATAAATACCTTCATCCTCTTTTTTGTTTGCAACACGTACGCAATTAGGGGATAGTTTACCCCAGTGTAATTTTTAAATTATTATTGAATGTACTCTATTTCACTTCCAACTTTATTAAACTTATTTTGCAATTTTTTTGGGTATTGAAAGTGTATATTATCACAGACACATAAACTTTATTTTTATCTCAAGTATAAAATATATTTTTTTCAAATTATTTCCTAAGAATTAAACAATTTTTGGCACAACTTTAACAATATGTAGGGGTGGCTTTACCTCCCTTATGATTTTTTTTTTTGAGAAAATAACGTTATTCATTTTTCATCACGAGGAAACTTTTCCAGCAGGTTTGATCGAAATCAATTTGGTTTTTTTTGGGGCGGTTTCACCCCCTTAAAGTGTTTTTCTGCAGATAAAAAAAAATACCTTTCGTTTAGTTTTTCGAATACTGCAACATATATCAGGGAGAATCAAATCGGCGAGGGAAACCTGGTGGACCTTCCTTGTTAGTTTTAAACTTATTAATTTTCTGAACATGCATAATAATATTTTAAATATGTACAATATTTCAAACATGAATATTATTTTAATTTTACCGCTAGCACATTTGTGTTATAAAAAGCAGTATCACTCATCCAAAAACCACTGCGCTGCATTTCCTAAAAAAAAAAACGGTATAAAAATGGTCAAAATTATTTCTTGTTATTTGAAATTAACGTTGATTAATCAATTAATTAGTCTATAATTGAAAATAATATTGAGATACTTATTGTAAACGTTATTGCGCATAATAAGTAGGTATATATGTAAACTAATTTTTTAGTAAATTTACTCGAATATAAATACTGATAACGTTTATTATTTGAACATGTTAATTGCGTAGAAATAAATGGCTTTTCTTACGTACATTTTCCGTTACTTCTTTAAGCAAATATTGCAAACTTTTTGATATTAATCCTTGAACAGGAGTTGATCATTAGGGAGTAGGGGAACAGAACAAAGTCTGAGAGAGTGAGAGGGAAAATATTAAGGGGGGGGGGAGGAAGTATCTTTCGAGTAAAGACTCACTATTTTTGTGTTGCGCCTATTGGTATGCCAGTGAGGCGGGGTGCTGGGTCCCAGTGATATGCCAACGGGTCAGCTTGTTCAGGAAATGGTATGCCGCCTCCCAAACGACCTGACGATTTCTCGTCGCGCAAGCCTTTTTATACAGTAAGGACCTAAAGGTGAATCCACACGCCGACATATGGTGGTATCCAGTGGGCACGAATCCCCCAAGACGTTTTAGGACGCCCTAAAAACGTCCTAAATCAGGACAAATAACGTTCTAAAAACATACAATGTTCCAAAGACGTTTTTAGGACGTTTGTGGAACATTTGACGTTTTTAGGAAGTTTTTTAGTCTGACTTAGGACGTTTTTTTGGACGTTCGAAAAACAAATAATGATGTATTCAATTTTGTAGTCAAATAATTAAAAATTTTTTTTTCATTTTTTGAGCTTGAATAATGGAAGATTTATTTCAATAGGCAATAAGAAAAGAGTTTGGTTGAAATTGATAACCTTAACTTTGTTTTAAGAAAAAAATGGTTAATGCTTTCTCTATGAGCAATCAAATGAATTTGCTACTTCATCATATAATGAGGCAAAAAACTGCTCAACAACTGAGCATAAAAAATATAGTTAAACAGAACACCCGAGATTTAATTCGCAGCTAGTTTTACTAATTTATGGTACTCTACTCGAAAAAGAAAACATTTTATTTATTTATCAGCATTTTTATAGAAGTTAGTAATTTTCTGAAAACGAAAATTATTAAAAAATATTTTTTTAATATAATCAGAAAATGTAGTTTAATATTAATTTTCGTAAAAAACTGTTAAAAGTTCAAAGAAATATATTCGTGAACGTCAAAAATATATTAGTTAACTTTCTAATGTATAAATATAGACTTCTTTTAAATTATAAAAAATTAAGTGTGGAAAACTTGGGAAATTCCTTATCTTTACCCGATGTATGGTTTTGACAAGGAAAACTCTTCAATACCTCATTTAATTAACATCTATAAGTTGGTTTCATTTCACTCTTTTAAGGTCGGAATACCTAATTATATTAAACTATTTTCTCTTAAAATGGAAATCCCGACCAGGGCCTCGTCAACACTTTAATTTAATTTAATTCAACACTCGTCAACCTGATGAACTGAGCACGAGTTCTTTCAGAATTTGAAGTAAAAAATTCACTTTTTTCACATTTCGAAAATTTGACCTTGAATTTACCTTGATGTAGACACGATGGAATGAAACGGATTCCAGATTCGGATTCAGCACATCAACCACTTTTTTTTGTGTGCCTGTGTTATTTGAAAGACTTCTGCAATCGCTACACGGAAAAAATTTGTTCCAGAAGAATTACCGAATTAGTTCAGAGATTCTAAGAAAATCACCGAACTTACAGTAAACACTTTTAAAGTGTGTTTTATAAAGGTTAAAATGAAATATAACGAATAAGTTTCGAAGAAAATATAAAACAGTTCGATAATCTTCGCAAGATTCTTCAGGAGAATTTCCGTGTATCTAAAAGAGTTTTTATTTTTCCCTTGCCAAGAGAATTTTAAATCTTGAACTCTACTGTAAATCAGCATGCGCAGTCGTCCATCTGCGCACGTTTCATTCTAAACCGACCCGGTCAAGCTTAGCAAACATTTTGTTTTTGTATCCCCAGCGTCATATAGCCGCGAGGCTTAGTCGTTAGGGTTAGGTAGGAATATGCGTGTTAGGAGGGTTCGAAACCCGAGGTATTTAAGATTTTTTAAGAGCGTGCGATTATATGTGTAAAGTAAATTAAGTATAAATATAAACATTTGTGTGTAAATATATATAATATGCAATGCAGATTAATAATGTTAATGTTATAAATCATCTCTATCCGCGAAGCAGAGAAAAATAGGAATATTTTCTTTTACTGTTTGAAATAGCGCGGCGTCCTTGAAATTTTCCCGAACTCCTCCGTAATTTCTATAGTCGCCCTATTGGATTCTCACCGAACTCACTTCAGAAAACTCCTACACTATCCAAGAATTCTTCTCGAATTATTTTTAATTCTCCCGAAATTTATCTGTAATTCTCTTTAAAGAAGTTCTATGACATTTAAAATAAGTAGATCCGTAACTTTTACTGAATTATTCTCATGTCCTCAGTCTTGGAACTAATTCGGTAATTCTACGACTTGCACGCACTCGCCTTTGGCTCGTGCATTCGCCCCCGGCTCGTTTTACAAACTTCACACTCGTGGAATATTCAACTTTCCGCACTTGTAACAGAATATACTATTCTTTCACATGTTTTCTATTTCAGAAATTTTTATTTTTCGAGATTTATCGTCTTGTGGAATTCTAATTTTCCGTGAACAATTCAAGATAAATTTTAAAAAAAGCACTAGAACTTACAAAATTACTAAGTAAGTACAAACTTACTAAAATTCAGTAGTTTAAAAATAATTCAGAGAACATAGAAGGGAATAAATTTTACAGGATAAAGTTTTGTCAGAGAAACTTGCAGACACTTGAAGAATTTAACTTCAGAAAATTTTTCCAGGTGAGGATATATAACTCAAGGAGACTGATGCGAACTGAGGGCTCCGAAAATGCCTTCGGATGACTTATAGGTTGTTGGTTAGTAGAACTTGGATAGGAAAATAAGGTTTAAAAACGACAATACTGGATTATTTGAGTACATTTCCTAGTAAACTAAGGGCGGAGAAGTTCCAATACATTTCAATACCATTTCATCGCCAAGAACCTGATTACCTTCCTTTTTTCAATGACCTCAGATTACTTCATTTCCTTTGTTGGACCTTTTCGCAGCAAGGGGTCCATTGTCCCTAATGGGCACAGTCAGACAAAGAAATAATTCTAAATCAAGTATATTATGTAAATCTACGAATTTTTACGATCCTGTGGTACGAGATTCGTCCTGTTCGAAAGTTAACAATTAGATTTTAATTTCAAGGAATTTCAAAGGTTCTTCTATAAGAGTGTTAAACTCTTCTGGAACGTTAAAAAATATTTTTATAATATTGTAATATTTCAATAATATTTAAACACATAAAATAAAGAAATTAAATTCTTGATAAAATTTATAACATAATAAAATTTGGTCGTTACTTTTTAAAATATTTTTACAATAACGTAATTAAACTTTCTTCAGTTGTTAAATGTTTAATGTAACGTTTTAATCAATTGTATGTGTACTGTGTAAGGTGGATGAATGTCATCTTTTTTTGTTGCCACTAAGACTTAAAGACAGTTGCAAATACATTGCTGAAAGGGCCTATTGAAATAATCATGTGAAATCTGCCCCCGCACGTATAAAGCTGAAATTAATGTCCTATATTCGTATCCATAAGGTTTGAAAGTCTACCAAGTTTCAACTTCAAACTCCCTCTTCTTCATCTCATAAAAACGTCTACCTCAAGTCAATTATTGTAAACCTCCCCTTCTACTGTATTTGTCTAATAAATAAATGTTTAGAATATAAATAAGCTCTGTTCAGTTATCCTTATCCCCGACTCTATTTGCATTGTATGATAATTCTATTATCACGTTTTCCACCGGATAGAAAACGAGGAATAACAATTAAATATAAATAGGTAAGTGCGTCTATTATCTCGGACGTCACACTTAATAACTGCTTAGGTATTTATATTGTCATAAATAAATTTTTCTTTATTATTCCATTTAATTTTTCTAAAAGAATTATATGATTAAATCGGTAAATAGTCCAAAGTACCCCAATTTTTATATTCCTTTATCCATAATTTATATTTAAAAATTGTAAGAATTATAAGTATCTGATTGGTAGACAATATGACTGTACGGCCTGAAGGGGAAATTTGGACAATATGGCTGGCGTGAAATTTCTATTTATCTGTCATCTCTAGTACAGCCATATTGTTTACCAATCAGATACCTCCTCTACATAGGAAACGCCTATTCCCAGTGGGTACAAAGTTTGGCGACGTCTTTACGACATCATTACGACATTTTTATGACATCGTGAAAACGTCCTATGTCAATATCGTAACGATATCGTAAAGACGTCGCCAAATCCTATGACGTCTTTTCGACATCACAAAGACATCTTAAAGACATGGACATAGGATGTCTTTACGATGTCGTATAAATATCGTAACGATGTCGTAAAGATGTCGCTAAATTTCGTGCTCACTGGGTTGGCGTAGCCAAACAAATTTCATAGTTCGTTTATTCAATGCCCTTAAAATAGTAGAACAAAATTAGTGCAAGAAAATAAAAGAATAAAAAGACGTACCCAACAAAGAATATGATAAGTTAGGGATAGAAATGAATAGATGAGAAATAAATGAGTTTGAAGATATAAGTTATAAATTTAACAAAAAGATTGAAAAAGATAGTTAGATAAACAAGAGATTAATAAGAAAATTAATAAGTTGAAAACTATAACAAAGGAAAGTCCATCAGATTTCCCTCGGCGATTTTATTCTCTCTGATATATGTTATAGTACTAGAAAAAGTAAGCGACACGTATTTTTTTTATCTGCAGAAAAACACTTTAAGGGGATGAAACCACTCCTTATAAAAACTAAATTGATTTCGATCAAACCTACTGGAAAGGTTTCCTCGTGATGAAAGATGAATAACGTAATTTTTTCAAAAAAAGAAAAAAAAACATAAGGGAGTAAACCACCCCTACATGTTCTTAAAGTTGTGCTACAAATTGTTTAATTCACAGGAAATAATTTCAAAAAAGTATATTTTATAATATTTGAGACAAAAATAAATTTTACGAGTTTTGGCGAAAATTAATAAAAATAATTAGTGGGGTAACTACCCCTAAACACTTTTTACTTTGTGTCTCAGATAATATACACTTTCCATACACAAAAAAATGGAAAAATAAGTTTTATAACGATGGAAGTAAAATAGAGTACATTCAAAAATAATTTAAAAATTATACGGGGGTCAAATATTGCCTAATTATAGATAAAATTCCAAAATAAATCTAAAATGCAGCAAAAAGATTCGAGAAAAATACGTGTTGCACACAAAAAAGAGGATGGAGGTATTTATGTATTTTTAAGAAAAAAAAAAACAACATTGAACAGGGAATAAGGAATTTTATGAAACTTATTGAGATTTCTAAAATTAGATAAAGAATTACAAGGTGTGCTGAAACGAGAAATCAATCGCGTTAAAAAATTAAAAAATTTATTACGTGTCAAATTGGAATTTTTTGAGACACGTCAACCTGTAATTAGCAATAAAGTTTTATTATTTTATTATGTCTTAATAATCTGCACATATCTATTGTGAAATTTAATACTTCTGAAGGTTTCACGGTTAATAAATCTAACATATATTTGACTTTTATTTATGTTTTATATCGTTCTACCTTAAATCATTTTTAAGAACAATAATTAAAGCTGCGTAAGCGGATTGTATTCTTAAGCATATAACAAATTCTGGTTAGGCTGTGATTTCCCTTTTCCTGAAAGTGAAAAGTTTAATAATTTAATTATAATTTATTTATTATTTATAGTTTTTTCATAATTTAATCATTTATTTTAATAATTTAAAAAAATGCATTAAAAATAAAGCTGAAATATGGTGGACCTTTCCAAACGTTTTTAATCCGAAATTTTTCTGACGAAATATTTTAATAATTTTCATAAATAATTTTTTATAGCTCTATATTATTTACTGATGATTGCGGCTCACTGGAATTCCGGTTATTCATTATATTCAAGCAATTCAGACGTAAGAATAATTCATAAAATTATTTATAAATAATTTTATGAATTATTATTATTATTTATTACTATTATCATCAGAATGATCAGATTCACATCTGTCACCACTAACAAGATTTACGTCCACGTCTAATTTTTTGAAAAAGCAACATAAATTTTAAATGGAAAAATCTCATAAAAAATAAAATTCAATAAGAAAAAGAATTGAATTACTCACAAAGATTTTTAAGGATTTCCGCCACTTTTTTTCTACACGGTGGACACAAAACATCGTCAGGTTTTAAACAATCTAATTTTTCAAGCGACGAAGAAAAAACACGACGCAAATTTTTTTTCTGTTTTTTCCAGTATGATGTTCTTTGTTGTAGGGATTACAACACACATGTTTAAATTTTGATTCTGAGATGTTAGAAAAATTTTTGCTCAACACTTCTAAAAAGCACACAGAGGAAAATAACTTCACGCGTTGCGCGCAATACAAGGGCGCGACAAGTTGTGCCATGTATTAAAGCAAGTACGATCGGCCGATCGCGCGTGTCTAAAGTAAATTTTACAATTAAAAAAAATAAAAAAATTAGTTCCAAAGTTGAAAATAATTATTTGTTCATAAAAATAGGCCATATTTTTATAAACAATTGGTCTAATGAATTTCTTGTAATGCTTATTGAAAAGCTGAGAGAAAATCCTAAATTTTACTGCAGCCACTTATTTTTTTAGTCGAATATTTTTTTTTTATTCGCAAATATTTAAAGGTAGATTTTTCGAGCGTGAAAAGTTTGAAAAGTCACAACTCCGAAATTTTAAATATCATGTCGAAATAAAAAAATACGAATACAATATTTTCGACCAAAAAATACTAAAAAAAATATTTCGAGCGAAAAAAAATTTTGATTGTAAATTTTGTATGAAATGGCTCATAAACATTATCAACAAATTTTTAAGTAGGAACCAAGTTTTTGTATTTACAAACCTGGGCTTTGGGGGGGGGGGCAAGAAGCCATGCCCTGTTCTGGATCCGCCCATGTAAATGACCTATGTATAGAGGGCTATCAGCCCTCTACGACCTATGCAGTGACCCAAATCGGGCCCCGCATTCTACTACGCATGCGTCGCACTCGTTATCTGATTAGTTGCTATTCGCGTGCAGTTGAAAATGCTAAAAAATATTATTTTTTTTTATTATAAATAATGTCGTTTTAACTTATACAAACTCTTATTAACTACATATTTATTAACTAAACATTTTTATGAGTTAAGGAGGTTGGATAATGGGAACTTAGAAAATTTGTTAGGTGCCTCCAATAATAAAGACGGGCCTGCCTCCGTTTTTAATTTGAAGAGTAGATTTCGGGATAAATAAAAGAAACTCACCAAATATTGCAGGTTTGACGAAATCCTAGAGTGCATCTTATAAAAAATGCATCGACTTTTTCTTGAGAAAATTAATATTTTGACTACAAATATTCATTTTCTGAAACGGAGAAATGCATACCGAGCAGACAAATCGCGGGAAGAGATGACGATTTTAAAAGTCACTCCACTTTTCACTATTTTATAGACACAACACCGTCACTAGATGAAAAAAACGTTCTGCACAGTCATTCCACAATATAAACTTTCAAACTCTGAAGGAGACTTTGCGAAACTTTGCGAAATAAAAATTTGTCGCGTCAGGAACTTTTTTGATATCACTCGACATGTCAGAAATATGACAAAGATAGAGATGATCTAAAATTCATCATTTTAGTTCCAAAAATGCCCGTTTGTATGTTTGAGCGTAAGTGTTGCACTCAAAAATGGTTGGCCTCCATCTTTGTTATATTTCTGATATGTCAAGTGATATCAAAAAAGTTCCTGACACAACCAATTTTTATGTCGCAAAGTTCCACAAAGTTTCTTTCAGAGTTTGAAAGTTTATATTATGGAAGGACTCTGTACAGAACGTTTTTCTTATTTAGTGACGGTGTTGTGTCTATAAAATAGTGAAAAGTGGAGTGACTTTGTAAATCGTCATCTCTTCCCGCGATTTGTCTTCTCGGTATATGCATTTCTCCGTTTCAGAAAATGAATATTTGTAGTCAAAATATTCATTTTCTCATGAAAAAGCCGATGTATTTTTTTTAAGATGCACTCTAGGATTTCGTCAGACCCGAAATATTTGGTGAGTTTATTTTATTTATCCCGAAATCTAGTCTTTAAATTAAATACGGAGGCAGGGCCGCCTTTATTATTGGGGGCACCCAACAAATTTTCTAAGTTCCCATTATCCAGCGCCCTTAAAATGCCATTATTTGTAGTAAATAACAAAAATAATATTTTCTAGGATTTCAAACTGGGCGCGAAATTGAAACGAATGGAATATTGGGAATGAACGATGGAATGAGCGAATGAATGACGCACAGCTGTGCGTCGTTGGTGGGAGGAGCAAAAATATTCGGGAGCCACGTGCTTTACATCCACTCGTGAAGAAAGGAGAAAGTGTGAAAAAGCACTCGAAGAAAGGGAATAAAAACAGGAGTGGGGAAAGCATTGAAATTGATTATGAAGTTATAAAGGTACACTTCCTAAATGATAAATTAAATTTTGTACATATTTAACTTTCTGAAAAAATGCACATCTTACCACGCTATCTTATATAATTTTTAAAATTTATCAAGTTTAAATTTCGTCAATTTTTATTAATCTTTATCATACTTATTTAGTCGATAAATTGGATCGCACTTGTGTATAAAAAGCGATGAATTTATCACAAGAATTTATTAGTCTCAAAGCAATACTGTTCCTAAATCAGTTTTTTGAAAAAATGAAAATCGTTTTTGGCACTCTGCTCCTTACATTTGCGGTTTTCCTTAATTTCATTGGTAAGTGTAATATAATTATTAAAAATTAATGTGACATACTCTGAACATTTTAAACAATATTGACTACTTATAATTCAAACATCTTAAGGACTTTCTACACTAATTTGTTTAATTTTTCTACACTGCTTTTTAAAATTGTGGATACTTTCATCAAGCTTACTCTAGTGAAAGCCTCTCATATAGAAATTCAGTCCGAATCAATCCGAGTCATTCCTGAATTTGTATCCGAACCAAACAGTTTCATTCTGATCTAATCCGAAGGAAGTTCTATTCAATCCGAATTAATCCGAAGACCATTCAAAATCAATTCAAACCTTTATTCCGAATCAATCCGAATTAATAAAAATAAATCCGAACTTTCAATCCGAATAAATCTGGTCCATCCGAATGAATCCGAAAGAATTCACATTTATCTGGATTTTTTTTTAATCATTCAGACCGGATTTATTCGGATTGAAACATCGGATTTATTCTGAATAATTAGAATTGGTGGATTCATTCGGATTCATTTTGTTTAGGCTTCGGTTTAATTCGGATTGAAAACTTTTCAATCCGAAGCTTTCACTAAGGTAATTTTCATTAGCATTTTTTAACCGTTACACTTAAAATTGTTAAAACTTAAAATTTTTAGTAAAAATATTTTTTCGATGTTATATAATTTTAAACGATTTAATTAAAATTTTTCATAAATGTAATCAAATGTAATTAATATTTAAAACAGTAAAATTATAATTGTGTCAGTACCTTCGACATTTATTTACCTGATAAATATTAATTTTTTATTAATTTCTCTTCTTACAGAACTTAGTTCACAAAGTAATAGTGGCGGAGAAGGTAGAAGTAGTAGTTCTCCACCTCCACCGAATAGAAGAGTTGTATATACAGTAAAAAATCGACGAGAAGGTTATGCATATTCATTGCCAAATGGCAATTATTATACATCCCGCGGAACTGGAGACGTTACTATAAGTTATGATCCTGAGACAAAAATCGCAAGGGTAAAACAACCTCGGGTTGAGGCCGCACTAATAGGACCACCTCGCCAAGATCCTTACAACAATTGGCCGAATACACTGGGTCGAAATTAAAACAAGGATTCAAGCATGAAAACTATATACATAATATGCATAAATACCAATGATGAAATATCGATTAATAGTCTTCTAACTAAAAAAGGGATTTGGGTATGAAAACTGTATACGTAATATGCTTAAATAAAACTATTAAAATGTCGATTAACAGTCTTCTAATTGAATAAATGTAATAAAAATTGTGAAGAGAGTCGAATACCATTACCGTTGCCAACAAAAAACCGTTAGAAAACGGGTTAAACCTATTTTGATACCATCAGATAAAAGACGTATAACAAACCCATCAAGTGAGAATTGGGTGACGCATGAATATTCCCCAAATTTCAATTGACATAAGTTTCATTTCGCCGAAAATGAAGTTATCTATAAGCCATTCTCATAATTTTTATTACTTGTAATTTTTATTTAGTCAAGGTCTCTCCACAATAGGATTTTAGAATCCGACGTAACAAACCAACTGCAGAATTTTTATTGCGTTGGTGTTCCGATGTACAAATATGACAAATACAAATCCTTCAGTTGGTAATAGATGCGTGCGCACGACGTAGCCTCTACGTCATGTCATGTCGAAAACGACCGAAAGCAAAGATATTATTATTAGTAGATGCAGTACTCGCCTAGTAACCCGTGACAATTATAGAAGGCGTGTCAGGGTGGCATCCCATGGATCCGGAATGCGTTGCGTTTTTGCGCAAAACAATGAGAGTGAGAAAGATAGTAGGGATGGTGCATCTCTCTCACTTTCATGGTTTTACGTCAAAACGCAACGCATTCCGGATCCATGGGACGCGACCCTCAGTCGAAAGTATTCAGGCTAAAGGCCTGATTACACGCTTTTAGGAAAATGTCCTTCTTCTCACTCTACCATGTTAATATCACATAAGTTTGTCTCATTCCACATTTTCCACACATTTTACCCTGAAAATGTGCGAAAATGAGACAGACTTATGGAATAGTCACATGGTAGAGTGAGAAGAAGGATATTTTCCTAAAAGCGTGTAATCAGGCCTTAATCTGCAGTGCGGGCTAGCCCGACATTTTTAGACTGTCGCGCCAACTACATTTGTCACGGGTTACTAAACCAGCACCACATTTGTCACCGGTTTTTAGCGTTTGCTAGAGTAGCACCGCATCTACTAATAATAATATCTTTGCCGAAAGCTATAGTGGTCCCACTTTCTCGATTCATCCTACTGAGCCTGTTGAGGGTGACGTCCCATGGATAGAGTTCGAAAATTCTCGGTAATTTATGTTTTGTCCTTCTCTTTTCTATAGGGCCATCTTTGTCAAGAAAAAGACGTCGCCGCTATAGGAATTACCGAGAATTTTCGAACTCTACCCATGGATCTGGAATGCGTTGCGTTTTTTAACAAAACCATGAGAGTAAGGGAGATAGTAGTATTAGGGCGACTTTCTCACTCTCATTTTTTTGCGCAAAAAAGCAACGCATTCCGGATCCGTGGGACGTCACCCTTACACCGAGGACGTAATTAGAGTAAAACTTGAAAGAGTAGCGTACAGTTAAGTATCGAAAACAGCGCACAGTAAGATTCATGTATGGCTTCCTCCCCAAACATGTCAACCCAACCCTGGTTTCCATAAGATTCAAATGGAAACCAGGGTGGGTTGACACGCCCACGAGGAAGGCATACATTGAAAAAACTGAATTGAGGTGATGTACAGTCATTCCGGGAGGCGATTATATAATTTCATTTCACTTTGGTTTCACTCTGATTTCACTTTCAAATGAATTCATAAAGTGAACTTCCCGAATTTCACGAAATTCAGACCGGAGACTCTCTCGAATTTCACCAAATTCCTGCTCTCAAACGTATACTAATTGTGCATGTGTATTGCGTATTTTTCAGCATTTTAAACTGCGCACCAATAGCAACCAATCAGGCGCTGAGTGCCATGGCATGCACAGTGATATCACGTGTTTAGTGAGAAACCTGTCGGTGAAATTCGAGAGGAGAATGCGGTGAAATTCGGGAGGTTCGAATGTAAAGCTGATAGTTACATAACTATATGTGTATAATGTGGGCGAAAAACACAGAACGTGAAATGAACAGCCAATTGCAGAACTCTTTTAAATTTCTATCTTCTCAAAGATTCTCTATCATTGGCTGTTCGTCTTGCACTTTGCATTTTGCGCCTGCGTGGGAGGAATTCTACCCTCCATGAGCAAAATGTTTTAGTAAATGCGGAGACCACTTTACTAACCAGTGATAGCATTTTGCTCATTGTTTTTGCGGACTGCAGAAATGGCCATTTTCGATTTCTATAAACGGTGGGCAAACAAGGATTTGAAATGTATGTGTAATGAAAAAAATATTTGCACATTGTGTGCAAATATTATGCAAACATATGGGTAGTAAATATCGATGTTTTCTTTTTCTTGTCTAATCTCGCCGAAATGGTTCCATACAATAAAACTTTTGTTCCTTTCCTATGATGTATTATATCGATAGAGCCTAACTTTTTTTTTTAACTTTTATTGCTTTGCTTTGAACTACACTTAGAAGATAGTAAGAGTTTACACCATTCTTCTTCTTCCATAATCAATCGTACCAGTATACAAAATTCTTCCGTAATCAATCGTCAACCCCTCATTCCGGAAAAAATGAGGATCGTTATTTGCACTCTTCTACTTACATTCGTGGTTTTCCACAATTTTGTCCGTAAGTTTACCATAAACAAAACAATTTTAAAAATTTTTAACGTAATTCCTATACATATATATATATATAATTGTAAAAAAAACCTATTTTTGGAATCTATCCAGTGGGCACAAAATTTGGTGACGTCTTTACGACATCATTACGACATTTTTACGACATCGTAAAGACATCCTATGTCAATATCGTAAAATTGTCGTAAGGATATCATAAAGACGTCGCCAAATCCTATGACGTCTTTACGACATCACAAAGACATCTTAAAGATATAAACATAGGATGTCTTTACGATGTCGTATAAATGTCGTAACGATGTCGTAAAGATGTTGCTAAATTTTGTGCCCACTGGGTAGATATTGCCAATTATACAAAGCTTGCGGCAGTATCTTCTATATACATATATAGATGATAAATAATGATTTATTAATTTTTCCTCTTCTTACAGAAATACAAACAGCAATAATTTATGAAACTACTGTAAATCGAGCAGCTAATCGTGCAATTATATTGCCAAATGGTAATGTTTATTTTTCAAAAGGAGATACACCAATCACTATACGTTATGATCCTGCCTCGAAAGAAGCAATAGTACAACAGAAAGGTTTTTCCCAAGAAAAATTAGGACCAGGTCCATTACCACCACAACCTTATACCCATTGGTCGCGTGATACCCAACCGTGGATAAAAAAAAATGTATAACTTATCACCACGACCACTGCTACGTAACTAGGTCCAATGAAAAAGGAACATATGCATGAAAATTGTACATGAATAAAAATATTGAAATGTCTATTTGGTTGAATTTTGAATAACGTAATTTTCTCAAAAAAGAAAAAAATCATAACCCCTACATATTCTTAAAGTTGTGCTAAAAATTGTTTAATTCACAGAAAAACACTTGGAAAAAATATATTTTATATTTGAGGCAAAAATAAAGTTTACGTGTTCCACCAAAAATTAACAAAAAAAAAAAAAATAGTGTGGTAACTACTCCTAAACACTTCTTACTTTGTGTCTGTGAAAATATAAACTTTCCATACACAAAAAAAATTGGAAAATTAGTTTTATAACGATGGAAGTGAAATAGAGTACATTCAACAATAATTAAAAAATTATACGGGAGTAAGCCATTCCCTAATTATGTATATAATTGAAAAATAAATCTAAAATCAAGCAAAAAAAGTGTAAAAAAATACGTTGTGCTCACAAAAAAAAAGAGAATGAAGGTATTTATGTATTTTTAACAAAAAGTAGGAGTGCCATTGTGAGCACACATTCTCATCACAATATGTGCACTTTCATTCGTTAATATACCTTTATTTAAATTTCTGAAGGTTCCATCGACTTTAAGGAACAAATTCTCATCGTAGACATTTATAAGTTAGAAAATGAATTATTAAAAAAATAAACATGTTAATCATCGTATTAAGAAATGTTGAAGGGAGAAATTGTAGATCTTTTAAGACCAATAATTATGTTCTGATAATTTTCTTGATATCACGCGTTATTTGGTTCAAAATTTGAATTTTCGATTTTTCAGGAAAATTCAGAAAATCTTCACGTGAGTCATGTAGGGCGTTCAAAAATATATATTTTTCATCCTTTGACTCTTTTTCATATCGTACGTTATTTGGCTTTAAATAAAATTTTTTTTTCAAATTTTCAAAATGATCTAATTTTCATCAAAAATGGCTGGCCAACGAGCTTGGCCTTCATTTTAAGACAGTAAATGAGTATACGAAAGGCCAATCCAATCGGTTAATTCCTTCGAAAGTAATCGTGAACGAAAGATAAAAATCTACACAGAGAGAGAGAGAGAGAGAGAGAGAGAGAGAGAGAGAGAGAGAGAGTTTCGGGTTAAGGGGGTCACTAAACGTGAAGATTTGACCAAAAATGAGGGGGTGAAATTTTACACAAATATGATACATTCTCTCTGATGAGAATATAAAAAGAACAGTATTCAGGAGACTAACCCCTACAATACATTATTAACAATTATAATTAAATCTTGTGCGCATTATTTTCAGTTTTTAAAATTGTAAAGTTTACAATCTGTTGTAAATGATTCACCTTGTATTTTTGCAAGATAAAATTTATCACAGAATGTTGAAAATATAACTGGAAAATAACAGCAATGACGTGAATATCTTATGTAAATTTTCAATATATGTAAAAACCGTACAATACGAAAGAGGATTAATTGTCTGTCTATTTTTTAATGCCGTTACAAGTTCTAATTCACTTAAAATGATAATTCGTTTTATTATTTGCAGATCGCTTCAAGATTTGGTTCAAAGAAATTTATTTTCCAAATGTAGGACCAAATAGTGGTTTACTCCTTAATTCATGGAGTGGTCATTGCCCAATTGTAATAGAAGAAGTAACATCCTCCGATTAAATTGTCAATTTTAAAATTATTCCAACAGGAACAACGGGAAAAATTCAACCTTTAGATGTATTTGAGTTAAGAGTTTGGAAAAATTATGTGCATCGCTTTTCCGAATCTGTAATTTTGATGAATTACGATATCAATTTACATATCAGAAATAATCTTAATAACCTTCAGTCTTTGGTGCGTGACGTCATGTCACTTATTATAATAACTTATAATGCCTTATTAATAAAAACAATTATTGTATCTATTGTAACGTCATGCTAAAATCAATGATTGTCCACTCAAAGAGCACGAGCGTCTAAGTATTGATCCATGTCTTATTCAGCGAGTCAAAAAACTAATAAATTGTTAATCAGTAACCTCAAGTCCGGCGCCAACCTAATCAGATATATCGAATCATAAAAATGTCAAATCAGCCTTCCAAAGGTGTCTTCCAGAAATACTAAACTTAGAAGATGCCTCAGAATTCCTGGTATCAGATCATATTCTGGACTCGAGTGCTAAAATTATCCTGGAACCCTTCCGCTGACGCAAGTACCCGCATGATATCCCCCAAAATACTTGGAATCCGAAGGGGCAAAATCCATTAAACTGTGTATAAAAATCGACGAATTTGCTACCAAAAGTCAGTCTAAAATCCGACTCCTTACCGTACCGTTGGGCTCATCATCCGTCGAACAGTCTAACCTACGATTCAAGACCATCAACGTCGTCTCTTCTAATCTGTCCAACCGTCGAAACCAGTTTGGACTTAGACTCCGGACCTACGTCCTTATCCAGTAGGCCCGTCAACCTTTCCTGAAAAGTCTCATCGCCGACTCCTTACCGTGAGGTCTTGCTGCTTCAACCCTTCGAGAAATACTCTCCGTGAACCAGTAGTCAGTCAGTCCGTCGATACCGAATATTTGTGAACTCTAGGTCCAGTGAGGACTCGTAAACTACGCTAAAGTCTTGTGACCGATAACCGGGTTTATTGAAGTACCCTATCCATGTGCGATTATTGTGCAGCTATTGTGCACTCATTATGCGTTTATTGTGCACCTCTTGTGCGTTTATTGTGCGCCTATTGTGCGTCTATTGTGTGACTATTGCGAGTCTAATTTATGCGCATCTAAGAATCTGAAGTTCTGTTCCTGATCCTGTTTCTATTCCTGAGTAAAGAAGAAATCCTTGATTCCGAGAAGTCAAAACCTGAGATTCCTAGTCAAAATCCTTTTACGCAAGTGTTAAGTTACGAACGCCCAAAGAATATTCGCCCCCTGCTGACCAAGGTATCGACACTGGATCAGCAACAACCTACGCTGACGCTCCAGCCCAAGGACCACCCGCTGGAATCCTCGACTAGAACCTGCGACCAATACGGAAAGCTCCAGCCTCAAGGCTAAACGGTAAGTCTTATAGTTATTCACCTTATCAAACCCCCTCTTTACAATTCTAATTATTATCCTGTTTTTCATGCTGCTCTAAAAAGGATTCCTGACGAAGCTCTTCTTCATATATCGAATCTTCATAAAATTGATAATTGTAAACCTCCTCCTTTGTAATTGCTTATATAATAAATATTGTATTATAACGAATCACCGACTACCACTCTGTTCAATTACCATCATCCCCGATTCTAGTGTCATTGTGTGATAATTCTATTATCACGCTTTCCATCGAATAGAAAACGAGGAACAACAATTAAATATAAATAGGTAAGTGCGTCTATTATCTCGGACGTCACAGGTGCATAATCAATTAACCTCGCCAAGATATATACCAATCTTTTTAAATATCCATGGTAAAAAAAACAGATATATTTCAGAAAAATCAAGTAAATTCGAAAATCCGGTAGACTTTAGCTTCGATGATTCTTGTCAAACACATTGTAACATAGAAGGTTGTACGAATGTCGCTGTAATTTGATGTTCATGGTGAAAGAAATCATTATGTTTTAAACACTTTTTTGCCGAATATCATTACTGTTCCAAGTTTGAAGAATATCTTCGATATACTGTCTAAAATTCGAAAGATTGTACGCATGTATCCTTTTTCTCTATAAAATATGTATACTTCTTCATGACTTTAATTATTTTTTGTATAAAAATAATACCTTCATCCTCTTTTTTCTGTGCACAACGTATTTTTTTATATTTTGTACTCGATTTTAGGTTTATTTGTCAATTTTATACATAATTAGGGGGTGGTTTACCTCCCTGTGATTGTTTAATTATTGTTGAATGTACTCTATTTCACTTCCATCGTTATAAAACTAATTTTCCATTTTTTCTGTGTATGAAAAATTTATATTATTACCTTATGATTTTTTAAAGAATTTACTAAGATTTCGAAGGTTTTCGTCAAATTTTAAGGGTTTTCAAGAAATTCTTCGATTTTTAAAAGATATTGAGGTATTTTTATGGATTTGATGGAGTTTTATGAGATTTCTAATAATTTACATAAAAGTATTTCAAGAGATTTTTCTGATTTGAAAAAGATTTTGTGAAATTTTAAAGGATTGAATGGATTGATTTTAAATGTGATTTATGATTTTGAAAATTTTCGTAAAATTTTAATAGATTTCAGTACATTTTGTGAAATTTTAGAGGAATTCATGGAATTTTAAGAAATTTTAAAGAATTTTAAGAAATGCTAAATATTTCTAAATTATGAGGATTTTTAAAGAATTTTTAAAGATTTCGACGAATTCAAGCGATTTTTAAGGTTTTTACGAAATCCAAGAGATTTTTAGGATATTAAAACGATTTTGTAGTAGCGTATGGGATTTTAGGATATTTCATGATATTTTAAGGAAGTTTATGAGATTTCTAATAATTTTAAGTGATTTTGAGAAATTTTTTTGATATTTAAATGATTTTATGAGAATTATAAAGGATTTTATGGAATTTGATAAGATTTCTATTGTAATATTTTTAAGGGATACAAAAGATATAAAGAGATTTTAAATGTTACCGTAAAATTTCAAGAATTTTTCTGGGAATTTTAAGAGATTTTAAAGTTTGTGCTGGAATTTCAAAAGGTTACTAGGAATTTTTAGAGATTTTCATGAATTTTATCATAGATTTCAAGAGATTAATGATTTTGAAGGTTTTTATGTGCATTTTTAACGATTTTCATGTAATTCTTACGAAATTAAAGAGATTTTTAAAGTATTAAAACGATTTTGTACGAATTTTAAAGGATTTCGTGGAATTTTATAAGATTTCTATGTAATATTTTTAAGGGATATAAAAGGGATTTGAATTGTTATCATTGAATTTAAAAGAATCTTAAGAAGTTTCTAAAAATTCTAAGAGATTTTCACGAATTTTCAGCGATTTCACAGGTTCTCAAAGGTTTCTTAGAATTTGTAGAAATTTTTACGAACCTTAACATAGATTTTAAGAGATTAGAGAAATAAAATATAATAAATTCTATAATATTGAAAAAGAACGTTAATGCACACGCATATAACTCAGTGAACTGCGTGATTTAGAAACTAGTAATTTTTATTCATTCAAGTTAGGAATACATTAAATTATTTCAATTTCATTTTCATTAGGACTACTAATGTGGTGGTCGTGGTTATTGTGGTGGTCGTGGTTGTGGTGCTCGTGGATGTGATGGATGTGGTGATTGTGATGGTACAAGTTGGTGTGGTAGGGCACTTGGTGCATGCATTCTGAGGAACATGGCTGGTCTCTGGAATGAGCCCCCTAGATGTTCATCTGGTAATGAACTTGGACCGATTGTTACTGGCAGACCACCATGCTGGTGTACCGTCGCTAATTTTGTAGTTGGTGTATAATATACAGTAATTGGTCCAGTTCCGCGTGACAAATAATAATTGCCATTTGGCAATATATACTTTTCACCAGATCCTCGATTTACTACAGTAAATTTATAAATGGGTAAGTTTGATGAATGTTCACGATTATTACCATTATTAACATTTTGTCTCTCTGGGTTATTGTCGGCCTGTGAACTTAATTCTGTAAGAAAAATATGGAAATATTTTATACAATATATAAATATTTTATAATTGATTGAATATTTTGACACAATGCCTTTATTTGGATTGAAAAATCAGAAAACTCATTATCTGATAACTAACCATAAGGTAAAACTTTATTGTAAAACTTTATGACAGATTTTATTTAATGTTTAAAAAAGTAAAAAAAAATTAAATATAGTTTAAAATTAAACTCTTAATATTCTCGAAGTTATGGGAATTTAAGATTTATTTTTATAATAATTATATTTAACTTACCAATGGAATTAAGAAAAACCAGGAATGTCAAGAGTAGAGTGCCAATAATGATCTTCATTTTTGCTGAAAACTGATTTCTGAACAGTTTTCCAATTAATGACTAATGAATTTTTGGAATACCTGCATTGCTTTATATACTAACCATGATATGGGTACTAAACTTAAATTATTCCATAAATTATAAAAGATAGAAGAATGTGTGAAAGATTTTTGTCGAAAGTTAAATATCAATTAGATTTACCATTCAGGAAACTTGTTTGATTTGTAAATTATTTCAACACAAAGTCAAATATCATTTTAACAAGAACGAAGTAAAAAATTTACTGTAAGATGTGGAATATTGATCGACTGAGATTTGCAATAGTTTAATAATTTTTAAAAATTTACTTTAGATTTATTGAAATTTTATGGTCCTCTTTTTAAAATTTTCAGTTTTAGGGTAAGGGAAAGAATGTATAACAAAATTTTTAATGAAAATTTATAATTAATACCATCGAACAGTTATAGAAACCCAAGATAAAAATTTATTATAATTTTATATTTTCTATGCGACGCGATAAAAAATTATAATACTTTGAAAAATGACACGGAATTAATATAACTTTAACATATTTAAGGACATTAAAAAATCTGAGATTTCAAAAATCGAATGTTCCTCCTTAATTTTTATCTGCTGTTCATATAAAAAACAAATATTGAAATTTCATAGTCGCTATTCTTTTATCTTTATATAAAGGTATCTAAAAATACCTCACGTTAAGAATGCAAATCAACTAGCTCGGGATCATTGCTTCTTCTTCTATGTAAATAAAATTTATAAATTAGATAATTCATCAATATTAGTCGCTAAAAATTTTCCATATTGTTTTACAATGGTAACAATTTGCACAATTTTTTCATTGAATTCTCTATTCATCGAATAGGGAAAATTTCCTTCAAATCTGCTAATAAGGTAGTGTAAATTAATAATTTAAATTTTCGAAACATCGCAAATGTCGGATTCGTTGAATAAGGCTGTAGTCGTTTAATGATAAATTAATGAACTTTTCGCAATTAAATTTTTTTTATTAGGGAGCAAACAGATTGCGTCAGATAAGTAAAAAATTGCGTAGTATTCATTGCAATTTTCCGAATATTAATTGATTGTAAATTACTTATTAAGAAGGCAACAATGTATAAGAGTATTTGAGATAGATAACAATTTTTAATTATTTTTGCGACACCGAATTCGGATTCAGCGACCCAAAAAATATAAGGATATACTAGTCTGATTCCGGGAACAGGATTTTTTTTTGTCAGACCGTACAACTTGCGGATTCTAGCGGGCAATATATGGATGTACCATGATTTCGGACAAATTCCGAATTTCTTAATTTATCCTGAATTGTCCGGGATATTATCCAATTTTTGTCATCTGAATTTTATCCGGTCATGTTTGAAAATTGTCGGGATAAAGTGTCAATTAATTGCTATCTCATCCGGACAATTTTCGAACATGACCGGATAGAATCAAGGTGACATAAACCTGACAATGAAACGGACTATTTCGAATAAATTTCGGAATCTGGATTTTATCCGAAATTTTAAGGAGGGTAATGTACGCAACAACAGATGGTACCAGAACGCGGTAGATTACAGCCGGGACTGCCCAGGGATCAAGAACAATGTGTACAATTTTTACATTGAAATCTCTATTCATCGAGTACCGAAAATTTCCTTCAAATCCTCTAATAAGGTAGTGTAAATTAATAATTTAAATTTTCGAAACATCGAAAATGTTGGATTCGCTAAATAAGGCTGTAGTCGTTTAAAGATAAATTAATGAAGTTCTCGCATTTCAATTTTTTTATTAGCGAGCAAACAGATTGCGTCAGATGAGTAAAAAATTGCGTTATATTCATTTAAATCTTCCAAATATAAATTGATCGTAAATTACTTAATTTTATGTAAATAAGAAGGCAACAATGTATAAGAGTATTTGAGATGGATAACAATTTTTTATTATTTTTACGATCTACCTAGTGCCTATCAACTTATACCTACCACCTATGAAGCACAGTCGAAAATTCGTAATTATTATTATTATTATTATTATTATTAGTAGTATTATTATTATAATTATAATTATTATTATTATTATTATTATTACTATTATTATCTTTGTTAATTTTATTATATACCAATCACAGTTTTTGACAGTAACGCCTTACTTGTAAAGAAAAGTTACAAGTTACTCTTCGGAAAAGTTCCTTTTTTTATTAAGAGTAACTAACGATAACGCGTTACTATTACTTCTTCATAAAGGAAGCTTTGTAGTCGTTACATTTTCCAATATTTTTAAAATGGTTTAATTAAACTTTTCTCACTTGATAAATGTATATTGGCACCACCAATATTTCAAAACGTGCCAAAGGATTTTTCAAAATATTAAATTTAAACATTTTTATTTACATTTAAATATTAGAAAAAAATTTTTTTCGACAATAATTTCTCAAATAATCGAAATTCAAACCTTATGTAAAGTAAAGAAAGATTCCTTGCATCGAGACGAATCAATTTACCTGTAAGATTAGTGTTTTTATTTGAATATTAATAAAATTATGATTATTTGTAATTTTGAAAATTTTTCTTCTTTATCTTTGTTTTCAAATAATGAAAATTCAAAGCTAATGTAAGAATGTAAAAAGTTTTTTGCATCGTATGAAATTAAGTAATCTAATATAAATAAATTTTATAAAAAAAGATGGATGTAGTCGGAAGATTCTTTGTTTCGAGAAAAAAGAATTATACATATTTTTAAATATTGAGGCAAATCATTAATTCTTCCTCTATGAAGAAGCAAATTCATTTTCCACTTCATCGTAATGAGGAAGCAAAGTGCGCAGAAAATGAGTACAAAAATTACACAAGCCCACAAAAAAAAAGTGGTTCTGAACTTTACATCTGAAAAGGCTACCCTTATAGATATTGAGCTGCTGCATCCAAATCCGGCCTTAGAATTTTCCCTAGATCCTACAATTTTCCCTTAGCCTAGGGTAAATGTGTGAAACTTTGCATGAACACATGATGGTAGATTTTTCTTGGAGGTTAAAAAGAGATGTTGTAAGTACCAGAAAAAGACACAAAAGGAATCCACTATGAAGGACGTTTAACGATAAAAGAACAAGGAAACATCGGAAAATCTAATATGAAAAATTCCCTAGGCTAGGGAAAATCCGAGGTACTGCAGAAAACTTCTTGTCAGATATAAAATTAGCAGTTAAAAAGTACGGTAAGACATCAACTTTTCCGTGTACAAACAGAAGCTCCGTTAAGCCTCAAGTTTTGTACATTTATGCACTTTTTCCCTTAGGCTAGGGAAATTTTCAGGTACTTCACAAAAATTCAAATTTAAAGTAAAAGCATCCCGAAATTGACAACGTCATTCCTACATATTAATATGTAGGAATGATTCTGTCCCATTTACTTTTTCAAGGATAAGTATAACTGCAACGGAGCCTGAAACTTCCAAAATTTCACAAATTTACCCTAGTCTAGGGGAAAATTGTAGGGTCTAGGGGAAATTTTAAGGCCGGATTTGGATTCAGCACCTCAAAATCCATAAGGGTAGCTTTGTCACATGTAAAGTTCAGACAACTATTTTTTTGTGGGCCTGTGAAGTCTAATATAAAAAATTCCCTAGGCTACAGAAAATCCGCGGTACTGCAGAAAACTTCTTGTCAGATATAAAATCAGCAGTTAAAAAGTATGGAAAGACATCAGTTTTTCCTTGCACAAACAAAAGCTCCGTTAAGCCTCAAGTTTTGCACATTTATGCACTTTTTCCCCTAGGCTAGGGGAATTCTCTGGTAATTCACAAAAATTCTTAATTCAAATTTGAACTAAAAGCGATCCGAAATATGTAGGAACGACGTTGTTCCATTAACTTTTTCAAGGATAAATATAACTGTAATGGAGCCTCTGAAACTGATAAAGTTCATACATTTACCCTAGGCTAGAGGAATGTAATGATCCCAATTTTATATTTAAACTATAGCTCTTAAATTTAGAATGTTACATAATCAGCTTTTCAAAGAGAGCGTCGTAGTCACGTAAATTTTAACGGATACAGAATAAAAGCGAAGTAATTAGTTATAAAGGTCTTTTTATAATTCCCGAACACCCACACGGAAAAAATTTGTTCCGGAAGAATTACCGAATTAGTTCAGAGACTGAAGATATGAGAAAAATTCAGTAGATATCAAATAACTTTTCAGGAAAATAGCTCGAACCGTTCTAAGAAAATTACCGAACTTATAGTAAACACTGAAAGTGTGTTTTATAAAGGTCAAAATGAAATACAACGAATTTAAGATTTTTTAAGAGCGTGCGATGATATGTGTAAACATTTGTGTGTAAATATATATAATATGCAATGCAGATTAATAATGTTAATGTTATAAATCATCTCTACCCGCGAAGCAGAGAAAAATAGGAATATTTTTTTTTACTGTTTGAAATAGCGCAGCGTCCTTGAAATTTTCCCGAACTCCTCCGTAATTTCTATAGTCGCCCTATTGGATTCTCACCGAACTCACTTCAGAAAACTTCTACACTATCCAAGAATTCTTCCCGAATTATTTTTAATTCTCCCGAAATTTATCTGTAATTCTCTTTAAAAAAGTTCTGTGACATTTAAAATAAGTAGATCCGTAACTTTTACTGAATTATTCTCATATCCTCAGTCTCTGAACTAATTCGGTAGTTCTTCCGGAACAAATTTTTTCCGTGCACCAATGAATCCATTTAGTGAAATCATATAATGGCGACCGAAACACAACTCGTGGTAACATATCCTTGGTGGTAATCATGCACGGAAAAAATATTGGTACAGTAGAGGTACCAACTAGGACACCAGCAGTGCCAAACGCTAGGATGAATCTTATCTACTCATTTTGGGCTTCTCCTGTCCCATTTTAGTATAGCAGACGTCCTACCGCCGCGCAACTATACTTATCCCTTACTTTGGTCAGTTTTGGTGTGTCTCCTGTCCCAAAATCAGGAGAACAGTCGTACCAAGCCTATAGTACAACTGCTGCACTGTAGGTGGTGCGTCTATTGTGCCAATATTCTTTCCGTGTAGTAAAACGGTGTCGGACGTGTCTGATTGAATCGTGATTGAATATGAAAGACTACAAGGTAGCACGTACGGCAGTAAGACGGGCTTTTACTCGGGCTCATACGACGTTAGTAAATAACTTGAAAGCAAAACCCTTGCCGAAGCAGAGCGTGGCTGTTAATTTTGAATTGCTGCAAGAAAAGTGTCATGAGTTGGAGCAGTTGAACAAGCTAATTTTTGAAGCCATGGTGAAGGCAAGAATGGCGGATATTGAAATCTCACAAGAAATCGTCAGTGTCGATGAATATAAAACGAGGTTCTTTCACGTCAAAGCAGAGATCTCAGCAGTGTTGACCCCACCATAGACGGCTACACAGAAAACTCATAACATAGGTGTGCAGGTGACAGTTCCACCAAGCATCAACAATTTTTAATCAAGACGTTCCTTCCTATTACCGAAGATAGAATTATGCAAATTTAGCGGAAATGTGCGTGAGTGGTTACAATTCTGGAGCCAATTTCAGAAAATCCATGAAGATGACTCTTCGGAAAGAAGATAAATTTCAATACCTTATCTAATCCATGGTTAAGGATTCGAGAGCCAGTGAGCTAGTTAGTAGTTATCCCCCCACAGGTGATAATTACGATAAGATGATTTCAGATTTGAGAGCACATTTTGGAAAAGAGGAGCTGTTAGTAGAAGTTTATGTTCGTGCGCTACTTGAGTTAGTGTTATGTAACGCGACGAAGTCTAATGAGAAAATCCCGCTCTCGAAAACGTATGATAAACTGGAATCGCAGTTGCGCGCACTCGAATCGCTCGTGGTTACAAAGGAAAAGTATGCCACAATTTTGTATCCTCTAGTCAAGTCATCACTTCCGGAAGAATTGCTGCGTGTTTGGTAAAAACACACGTCCACAGAGGACGCAAGCATCAGGAAGGATAGATTGTTAAGATTAATAGAATTTTTAAGGGCCGAAGTGGACAATGAGGAAAGGATATCCATGGCAGAAGGTGGCTTTGGTATGTCGTCAAAGGGCTCAAGAACCAACGATGAAAAATCTTTTAAGAAGAAAAATAAATTTGGTTCTATTGAGAACATTCCTAGAGCTGCCGGAATTGTCTCATTTTCAAGAGAGGCTGCCTTATGTATATTATGTATATTCTGTTCACATTGTGAGTTAGCTAGAACCATGACACTTGAGGAGCGGCAGAAATTTGTAAGAAACAAAAATGGATGTTTCAATTGTCTCAAGGTGGGACATTCATTTAAAAAGTCTCGATATAGCCAGAAATGTCCTTGGTGCACAAGGAAACACGTATTAATTATGTGCCGAGGTTTTCAGGGAAAGCAACTGACAGGTGGACGTCAGACCATCGATGAACCGGAGCAGAACAGTCAGAGGACGAGTCTCACGACGATTTTGAAAAATTCAGAAGTGTTCTTGCAAACATTGCGTGTGAAATTGCTCAATGGTAAAAATGAATGTGTAGTGAGAGCAGCCCTGGATTCTTGCTCTCATAGATCATATGTTCTGACAGCAGCGGTCAAACAGGATGGGCTACAAATCAGTTGGCTCACAACAAATGATACATTCACTTTTTGGAGGTTCAAGGACGGAACCTCAAAACCATAAGGGATACTCTATCAGCATCAGCGATTTAAATGACACCTTCGAATGCAATCTTGTAGCATTTTCACGTGAAACAATTGTAGAAGAAATACCCAGTGTAAATAATGGATTAATAATTAATAATATTTATTATTATTATTATTATTAATAATTAATAATAACTCAAGTAGCGCACGAACATAAACTTCTACTAACAGCTCCTCTTTTCCAAAACGTGCTCTCAAAGCTGAAATCATCTTATCGTAATTATCACCTGTGGGGGGATAACTACTAACTAGCTCACTGGCTCTCGAATCCTTAACCATGGAAATTAATAATGGATCGAAGAATTTCGACAAAAGGGAATTTTGCTCTCTGATTTCGGCCCGTCGAGCGAACCGATTTCAATTTTGATTGGTGCAGATTTCCTTGGCAGACTACAAACCGGAAAAATTTTTGACTTGAGAAGTGGACCCACAGCTATTGAGACGAAACTGGGATGGGCTCTTATAGGAGAAAAGGTGCGACAGGAAAATGATATTCGAACGGACACGGCTTTAGTGGTCACTTCGATGTTTGTTCGCTAAGCGGACGTCTCTGATCTATGGAAGTTGTATGTCCTGGGAATTACGGATCCAACTGAGATAAAGTCGAAGAAAGCGCATCAAGAGGAGGTCAAGGACAGATTTCGAAAAACAGTTGTTGCGAAGGAGGAACGCTATGAAGTTCGCCTCCCGTGGAGGGAAACTCATCTTCCCCTACCAGAGAACAAGGAAATTGCTCGGAAGAGATTGCAATCAGCTACAAAAAAGGTAAAAGAACAAAATCTCTTTGAGCTTTATGATCAAATTTTTCAGGAATGGAAACAGGAGAAAATTATCGAGAAAGTACCAGACACGGAAGTAAACAATTCTGGTCATTATTTCCCTCATAGACCAGTTGTCAAAGAGGCCAGTACAACTAGAGTACGCCCTGTTTTCGATGCTTCTGCCAGAGGAAAGGATACCTCTTCTTTAAATCAATGTCTGGAGACTGGTCCTAATCTCATCGAACTTATTCCAACGATGCTGATGCGTTAGGAAAAGCTTTTTTACAGATAGCTATTTGCCCGAAAGATCGAGATTTTCTTAGATTTTTTTGGTGGAGCAGAGAGGATCCCACAAGGCTGCAGGTTTATAGACACGTCAGAGTCGTATTTGGAGTTTCCAGTAGCTCTGGAGGAGCCATTGCCGATTCGAATAACTAAGAGAGTGATTTTGTCTGCTAGTCACAAGGTTTTTGACCCCATTGGTTTTGTTTGTCCGGTCTTGCTGGGTCTTAAATTGCTGTTGCAGAATTTCACGTTGAGGAAGCTGGACTGGGATGAGGAAGTGGACAAAGAGATCAAAGAGTCTTTCGTTAGCTGGTTTCAACAGTTATCATTGCTGAAGGAACTCAAGGTTCCATGTAGAATGTTTAGAGACTTGGAAAAGGGTTGTCTGACTTTTCACGTCAGTGTCTCCAGATCGTGGGATTTCTCAGCCCCCACCACGGTTCCCCGTGGGAGCAATACATTCAAACGCAGCGTGTCGGTGAAAAGTCCATGCTTCACGCTGCGTACATTACACGAATATGCACGAAGTTTCTAGCCGAACTAGCCCGAACTGACGACCAGTTTCTCCGGCTATTTGGCTATTATTTGAGTTTCAAGCTGATTTTCTGCTTTACGGAAATTCACGCGTTGACAACCAAAATAAAGTCTTCTGCTATAGTATACATGCTATGAAATTTAGGAAGACTAATGATAATGATCATGATTATGTTTTTCAGGTATTTTTTATGAATATTTCAGGTAATTCAATTCTACGGGATATTATATTTTAATGAACTTTAGTTTCGTAAGTTAAAATATATTGAATATATTGTATGAGGTTTGAGGTTAGGTCAATATCACGTGG
>UCOH01010553.1:0-21155 GCA_900474275.1 Synergus japonicus
GGTATAGATTGTTAAATAACATTTTATTTTTTTATACGAAAAAACTATTGTGACTTTTAAAATTTTAAGGACACAAAGAAATCTTTTGGGTGAAATCATAGGTATAGATTATGTAAATATGTAAGAAAGATGTATTTTTATATTAGTAGGAATAAATAATTATAAAATATAATTATTGTTTTATGTGTGGATTTATTGAGGTCTCCCCCCCTCCACCCCTCTCTCTCTCTCTCCCGGATTCTGGCAATACTTTACACATATCTTCAACTTCCTCATTTACTTTCCATCTATTATTTTTATCTCAGTTTATCTCGCATCTATATGCATGTCCATCTTTCAATCACTTTGTCGGTATAATCACTATCGTATCTATGTATTGTAATGTTGCATTTTAACAAGTTAAATAATTATTCAGAATTTTAATGGTTCAATGATGTTGATCTATATATTTAGCCACAAAATCAGGAGATTGCATGGTTTTCTAAGACATTTTTGTATATGTATTTCGTTGAGAACTGGAATCATCTTTAACTTTCCAACATCCTATTTAACCATTGAGAGAATTCGAGTAAACTTTGGGGCGCCTTATGTGATTTGGATAAACTCAACCCATTTCAATTTGAATTTCAATTTATATAATTGTTATCAGCAATTATATAAATAATATTTTTATCCGTTAAGGCATTTTTTGAGAAGTAAATTGCATTTCTGTGATACATGAGTAGCTTATTATTTAGCAATAACTTATTACTATCAATCAATAACAATTGATAAGTGTTTTAACAAATTTATTTAGCAAATGCACAGTTTGGCTATTTTGAGCCGTCGAGGCTTGGTTTCCTGACATAATCAATTGTAAATAATTTAATTTATAAACCTTTAGGGACTTTACAAAACAATAAACAACTTTTATTGTTAACAAAAATTATATAAATTAAGTTTTTATCGCAGAAACACAATTTTTTCTAAAAAAATGCCTAAACTGATAAAAATCTATTTATTTAATTGTCGTTAAAAATAAAATTTTTGATTTTTTTTGTGAACTTCCTAAAGGTTTAAACTAGCTGTCAAGTTGTATCAACATTTTATGATAGAATTATTTTGCTGGTCTCAAAACTTTCTAACCATTTAGAATACTGTTATTATACAAATCACTCTTTAAATTAGGTGTGGGTAGGGTTAAATCAATAATTATACTGACCAGAATTTAACAAACAATAAAAAATTTACAAATATATTTTAATAAGAAACATTTTTGAATTTACGAAAGAATAAACACTCCAAGCCGAAGTTTACAAAAGTCAAACTCTCAATGTTGTTTATGACTAATTTAAGGCACAAAAAATTAATTATACATAAAATCAATCTATTAGAAATTGGCGAAGCACTCAAAAGACCAGATCAAAAATGATTTATTTTAAACAATCTGCTTGTCAAGAAACTAACACCAACCTTAAATCGGTACAGAAAAACTGCTGGTCAACTTCCAAAGATCCAATTCACAAATTTAATAGTCACTCTTGACTCTACGACGTTCCAAACGAGAGTGAGGATTCTCTTGACGAGAGACAACTCATACGCTATAATTTGTGGAATTGACCAATCTATGCGCTTAGATCAACAGGTTGACAAGTTTTAGCCAATTAGACAATTTTATAACATTCGATTAGAATCGAATATAATTAAATACACTCATTCGTCACAAGACGACTAAACTCCCATCATTCCATGATTCCTGAAGTCCTTTATTGAGAGATGGCTGACTCCAAGAAACCGGAAACCAGCAGAACATCACCCTTGCGAAATCCAGAGAGTCGGCCCTTAGTGAATCAACCCTTAAGAGAACTTCGGGCTCAGTAAAAGTTGTCACGCCAAGACATAATACTCTCGTTACATAAAAAAAGAAACAAAAAAAATGATGTAGAATAATGATCCACCCAAATTGAGATGACCCCTTTATGGAATATTGACTCTCGCCTGAAACTCCAGATTTTAATTACTAACATCCACCGGTGCCAGCAAGGATAAGTGACAAGTGAAAAACACTCTGTCACAATTTATACTCATTCAATGAGTACAAAAGTACGATTCAGCATAAAATTTTGATTATTGGAGAAGTTATATTCCAAAAATTCATTTTCCAAGATTACAATAAAGCATAACTTTCTTATTTGTCTATGAAATCAATTAATCTTACAGGTCAATCAATTTGTCTGGACATAAGGAATTTTCAGTTCCCTTACAATGGCCTTAAATTTTTATTATATGAGAAGTTATATTCGAAAAATTAATTTAAAAAATTACAATTAACCTTAACACTCTTATTTTCAATGAAATGCATTAATCCTATAAGGTCAATCTATTCGTCTCGATGAAAGGAATCTTAATTTTCCTTACATCAGATTTAAATTTTTAATATTTGAGAAGTATAGTGGAAAAATTAATTTTACGAAAATTATAAAAGTACATAAAACTTTTAAAATTCAATATTTTGTGCAACCCTTGTAAGAAATTCAATTAGGTATATAGTCGAATAACTATGAAAAATTTCATCAATTTATATCTACACGTTTTCAAGAAATTGCTGGATTGTTACACACATACACCCACACATACACACAAAAACATACACACATCCGGAAATTTTTTTAGATGATCATATTAGTTATATTGCCTTTGAAATATGTTACAAAAAACCTTTTTCAGAAAACTGGATTTTGTCACCACTACAAAGCTTCCTCTATTTGGAAGCACTTAATCATTTACACTTGATTGTGTTGAAAAAACCGAATTTCTACCAATTGTTATTGAACGACTAAATCGCGTAAGTAAGTCAGATTTGTGTATAATTTTTGGCCGATTCAGTAGAAAAAACTTTATTTACGTCATCATAAATACCTGAAAAGGCCACTTTTTAATCAAATTTGCTTTTAAAATAACAAATTATCTATTTGTAATTTGCCTAAGATAATAAAAATTCGTTCATATAATTGTTGCTTACAATTAAAATTCTTGATTGTCATGCAGACTCCCTAAGTGTTTAAAAATTATTCATTTACACATCATCACGTTGCAAAAACCAAATTTCTATCACTGAAAATAGCCAAACAGTGCATTTGTTAATTATATTTGTTTAGAAAAGCATCAATTGTTATTGAATCACTAGATCTAATATGTAAGTGACATTACTATATAATTTTTGTTGGATTCAGTAGAAAAAACTTTATTCGTATCATCATAAATACCTGATATGGCCAATTGTTTATAAACTTTGTTTATAAAATAACAAATTATTCATTGTCCTTCATAAACTTAATAGCGGGGGCTGAAGTGATACGGAAGGAGAACGTACTCACAACGAGAAGCCTTCTTGCAAGTTGCAACCTGTACACAGCGGAAATGCTTTGTTTGTCACGTTGGGGTGGCCATACATCCCACTATGTTGTCAAAGGGTTAATTTAAGAAGAAAGATTCAAATCGGTTCAGAAATAACTTCGGAATATCAATTTGTCCACGAAATTCTTTTTTAACCCAATTTTAACCCACCACGCCCCTTAATTTTTTAAACGGAATTGGATTCAAGTGTACCAAATGCAAATCGTTGTACATCTTTGCAAGAAATTAGTAAACTCAAGTTTCGAATTGCAAAGAGTGTTCCGTCGTCACAATGCTTTATTATGAACCGGGCTTTATAGTATCGAATCTACGCGCGAATTCAAACTCTTTGAATAGTAGATAAGGATAAAGAAATGCTCCCACGCATGAGCGGCGTTGGCACCTAACACAGTTCATCTTGATCAATCGTTCGATACAGAGCTCTCAAGCTCTAGTTAAAAAATATCAAGCCACTGCGCGTCCCTTTGCCTGTTCTCATCTAAGAGTTCGAAAACCGTTCGCTCTGTTCGATCGGAGATCCCTAGTCGGATCAACAATATAAATAATAAAAAAACGCCTGTTCTTATCTAAGAGTTCGGAAACCGTTCGTTTTCATCATTTAAAATAAGATCATTCAATTTAGTAAAGTGTTACAAGTCTCTGTGATGAATTCTACATAGAATTCATCTTCGTGGATTGTCACGCGAGAAAGTGTGAATAATTCATGTGATGTGGATTATTCCGCGAGAAACATCAATCAAGTGTTTATTTTCAATAAAAAGGTTTTTTATGCCTCTCGTAGGCTTTTTCCCTAAAGTGATGTGTTTTTATTGAACGTTTTCCTATCATCTAATTTAATTCTAGTTCATAAATTCAGTGTTTAATCATCTTCTTAATTTTCACGTACAAGTAATTTGAATTCTAAAATACATAAAATAAATTTCTTAACTAAGTGGTTGAATCGTTTCTGGCAAAACGACTGGAAACAAAACAAAGAGTATATAAATCAATTTTAAAATGAAATTTTAAATATCACTCAACTAGAAACGAACAAAAGGTGGACAGGACTTATAGGGTTGGACATTGTTTGAGAGGGATAAGTACGCCCACAATAAAACTCCAATATCCTCAGTTATATGGACAACAACTAGGGACACCTATTTAGATGCTGGAGAGGGAAAAAAGGTTTCAACAACATAAATTACTCAGGTAGGACGTAGGAAATCCTACGGGAACTCCCTCCCATTGCGTTCCTAAACCTTCTACGGGAACTCTCTCCTGTAGCACTCTCCAACATTCTCTCTTCCACACTAGCAAACTCTACGAGAATACCCTCTCATAGCATCTCCCTTTTACACTTTCATCCTACCTTCCAAGAGTATCTTTACTCTGTGGGAAAACTCTCCCACTTGAGTTTTCGGAAATATTCTCCCGTAGCAATTAATAAAATGCTCCCCATACACAAATAGAAAGCCCATGCCCAGTTAAGCAACTTTAACAAGATATTAAAATACTTTCATGTTAAATATTTTAAGCTATAATGTGGGTTTAATTTTCAAATTTTACGACTTAATTATTAATCTTCACTCTAATCGGGAACTCACTTAAGGCCATTTAAGACTTACCCGATCCCTACCTTACCAACATTTTTTTGCCTGCAACGCTACGTCTACATTTATTGAGATATCAAAGTGAAAATTTCTAAAATTACAGAAAATATGCTAAGCTATGTTTATCTAGTCTTAAAATTTGTAAAAATAAAAAGAGAATTTTTCAAAAATTTTTTTTTATTTTCACAAAAATTTAAGACCGGATAAACATAACATAAATGTAGACGTAGCGTTGCAGAGAAAAAAATGTCGGTAAAGTAGGAATCGGGTAAGTCTTACATGGCCTTAACATTCCTTCATGAAACTTCTGTTATCTACTGCACTGTACTTCTTCGACACTGGCTTCCCTGCTGGAAGTAAAGAGATAGAAATCCTATCCCTTTCTATCTCTTTCTATCCCTAACATAGACAGGGATGAAGATTATCCAATTCTACCAGCCTATTTCATTCAACTCCATATTAATCCATATCCACGCCTCTCTTTTTGAATCCCCTCTTTTCTATTCCTTTTGCTTCCAAATAGAGGAAGCTTTGTAGTGGTGACAAAATCCAGTTTTCTGAAAAAGGTTTTTTTAAACATATTTCAAAGGCAATATATCTAGTATGATGTCCTGAAAAATTGTCCGGATGTGTGTGTGTGTGTGTGTGTGTGTGTGTGTATGTCACGATCCTGCAATATCTTGAAAACGCGTAGAGATAAATTGATGAAATTTTGCTTAGTTATTCAACTATATACCTAGTTGAATTTCTTTTAAGAGTTTAACAAAGTATTGAATTTTACAAGTTTTATGTACTTTTATAATTTTAGTGAAATTGATTTTTTTTACTATAACTTCTCAAATAATAAAAATTCCAAGACAATGTACGGAAATTAAAGATTCCTATTATCCAATTCTACTCGCCTATTTCTTTCTATACCTCCATATTAATCCACATCTACGCCTATCTTTTTGAATCCCCTCTTTTCTATTCCCTTTTTATCCCTTTTGTTTATCTATATCCACCCCTATCTCTTTCAATCCCCACTTCTCTACCTCTTTCAATATATTGCCTATCCTCGTCTATATTTTTCTTTCTCCTTTTCAATCAAACTGTGCTCTATCTGTTTGAATCCGCACTTCTCTATTTCTATTTATCTCTCGCCTATTACAGTCTATCTCTTTCTATCTCCTTGTTACTCAAAATCGCTCTTATCTCTTTCAATTCTCAATTCTCTATTCCTTCTCAACTTTCGCCTATTCTTGTGTATCCCTTTTTATCTTCTTGTCAATCTCAACTCACTTCAATCTCTAGTTTTTTTTATCCCTTTCCACTTTCATCTCAATCCACATCCACTCCTATCTCTTTAAAACCACACTACTCTATCTTTCTCTTGTCTAATACAATCTATCTCTTTCTATCTCCTTGTTACTCAAACTCGCTTTTATCTCCTTTAATTCTTGGTTGGTTGGTTGATTGGTGGCTTGTGGGCCACCCGAGGTAGCCTCAGTAAGGCGCTCAGACTACAAGTCCATTTTGCCATATACCCTTATATACTCAGGACAATACTCTGGACATGACACACTGAGAGAATCTTGGGATAGCGGCGTGCCCAACAGGTATAGATGCAACACCAAATATACGACGACCGAGCTACCACGAATTGGAATGGCTTCCTTCCCAGTTTGGGCGAGCAACTCACCCCAATTGAGTGTGCAACAGCACCAACGTGTTGGTAAAGCAGACATTGGGGCTCCTGGTCGCCCAAAACTGAAACTGCCGTAAACTAAAAACCATAGTGGCGCTACGCTATGCAGTGTAGTCAACTTGCTATTCCAAGATTCTCTCAGTGGTCGGAGGGAGGAGGAGGAGGAGGAGGAGGAGGAGGAGCTGAAGGGCCCTCCAGCTCGCAAAAACCGACTCCCCCCTCTAGACCACCAGTCATTCCTTAATGTATTTATTCTCGGATTAACCTGTTGCAGGGTCAGGGCTGTCCATCGGCTCCAGCGACAGAGGCCGCGCTTATTTTGCTAGCCTTTGTCCCTGCGCCGCCTCCCTAGTCCTGTAAAGCTTCCGTGACAGTGGTAGAAGCAGTGTTTTTTGCCAGCCGTCTTGCCCCTATGCCGGGAGTACTGGGCAGGGCTAGGGAGGGAGCGATTCGTGTGAGTTTATCTCTTTTTAGGCGATTGTTACCAAAAAAATTGCCCCGGAATATCTCACAGAATCTCACAGGATCAAGAAAATAATTGTTTCAACAGAATTCCTGCGCACAGCATAGTAGACTATGCCACTTGGCATATTCTACTATGTCAAGTGGTTACAAGAATAGTTGGAAAGTGGAACTATATTGTCAGAGCCTAAAGAACCCCACACTTTTCGAATTTCTTTAAGAGTTTCTCGATCAAACATTTTTTGTGGGTCCAATTAACCCAGTGTGTTCTTCGAGGGTTAAATAAAAGTAATTTTCAGTGAATAATTTTTTTATTCAAATTCATTGGGCATACAAATTTCATATGATAAGTTACCTTATCAACCCATTTACTACACTAGTCATATTTCCACAGTCAATTTATGGGTTTCAAATTATGATCCAAAAGTTGAAAAAACTTTTCCACTGCGAAAAAAATTACATCTACAAAGAAAATGTGAATACAGTTGTAATTTTCAATTCAGTACCTAGTTGTCGTAATTCTAATTGTTTTTTTACATTTGGCCACGCTTTATTCCACTTTCGAATCAAAATTTGACACATTAGGATTTACTCTCTCAATGGCCATTCCAATTAATGGAATCGACGACTAGAGGATCCTTCATGGCTCCCATTATGTACGTGGTGGATGCACTACGAAGTAATGATTATTCTCCTCTATTAATATGGGTCCAAAGGAGCTTATATAGGATATTCTAATCAGACTATTAGATTGTGCTGTATAATTAGCGCCATTTGGCAATTGTATCACTTGACCCCTACGTACAGGTATCTCTCTGTAATGAGAAGCTTCTTCATAAGTTGGATCAGGAAGAGGGTCACCAAGTAATGTTTCCGGTGGATGTACTATTGTAATTATATTATTATCATTTACAGATATAGGCCCACGAGGGCTTACATAATTGATCGTAATGAATCCATTATGATCAGCTATATAAGTACCGCCATTTGGCAATCGTATCACTTCATTCCTACGTACAGATCTTCTTTCCTGAGTATGAGAAGGGTAGTTTGAGCCAGATGATGACGATCCACGCGAGGATTGTGAACTTAATTCTGTAAAAAAATGTCGACATATGAAGTTGAACATTTTTCCAACTTATATATTTTTTGTTATCCTAATCTGTTGGGATGCTCTGCACAAATTGAAATGGTCATGAAAGTTCATGCTACATAAATTTGTTATTCTTTTCAAATTTGGTATACCGGGTTTTCGAGCTCTCTAATTACGAATTCGATGTCTAAAATTTAAAAAATAAAATTATACTTATACAATTACACTATCATTAGGAATCGTAAGGTCACCGGATGTAATTCGATAATCGTTTAAATTCTCTTACATTTCATTATAGATCAAAGATTTTAAGATATTCTAAAAGAATTCAAAGAATTTTTATAACATGTGTAACGAATCATCGATTTTCTGTGTCTGTTAAGGGGTTATTCTACTTTATAAACTGAAGAAAAAAGCTATTTTTGAACATTTCTTTTTTAGTATATCATGAACGATATGGAAATAAATATTTTTAGGTATGATAAAACATGTATTAAACTACATAAAAAATTTTTTTTATTAACTTTATGTTTCCTATTAGAAAAAATTCATGGCCTGAAATCTCGAATTGAACAAAGTCGAATATCGAAAAGTCTCGAATTTGTCTCGAAAAGTATCGAAATAAGAAAAAAAGCATTGAGCATATTGAATGTAGAAAGGAAAATAGAACATAGAAACGGTAGTGCGACGACAGCCGCGTAGCGGCCGGCAGTGGTACTCCTATATTAAAAATAATGATTGTGCGTAGGCTTCTCAAAATCAAAAGGGTAAACGGTACCAGGAATATCTCGGAAACGGCTAGCTGAAAAAAAAAATCAAAGTGGTTTTGCTTCACTATTACTAAAATTAGGTCTGTTGTTTATAATAATTAATATTTATGAAAAAATAACAAAATGGCGGACAAAAATTTTTAAAAATCCATTTTTTTCCACTGTTTTTTTGTTTAAAAAATTAGTAAAAATGTTATTTTTTAATATATTATAGGCAACAGACCTAGTTCAATATGCGTAGAATGTGTGGTTTAAATTTTATAAGGATCGGTCGAATAATTTTCATAAAATCCTTGGTACCGTTTTAAAAACGCTGTTTTGAGATTGTGATGTCATGTCACTTATTACAGTAACTTATAATGCCTTATTAACAAAAACAATAATTGTATTTATTGTAACGTCATGCTAACTAAAATCAATGATTGACCACTCAAAGATCACGTGCATCTAAGTATTGAGCCATTTCTTGTTTAGCGGGTCAAAGAACTAATAAACGGTTAATCAGTACACCTCAAGTCCGGCGCCAGCCTATTCAGATATATCAAATCATAACCATGTCAAACCACCCTTCCGAAGGAGTCTTCCAGAAATACTAAACAATAAACATGTCAAAACACCCTTCCGAAGATGCCTCAGAATTCCTGGTACCAGATCATAACCTGAACTCGAGTGCTAAAATTATCCTGGAACCCTTTCGCTGACGCAAGTACCCGCATGATTTCCCCCAAAATACCTGGAATCCGAAGGGTCAAAACCCATTAAACTGTGTATAAAAACCGGCGAATTTGTCTCCAAAAGTCAGTCTAACATCCGACTCCTTACCCTGCCGTTGGGCTCATCATCCGTCGAGCAGTCTACCAGCCGTCTCCATACTGTATCGTCGTGCCCTATAACCTTTTCGAAAAGTCTAACTCTCCAATTAAGACTGTCAACGTCGACTCCTTAAAGAACAATTTGAACTTAGACTCCGGACCTACGTCCTTCTCCAGTAGGCCCGTTAACCTTTATCAATCAGTCAACGAACAGACTCCTTACCGTGAGGTCTTGCTGCTCAAACCCTTCGAGAAGTACTCTCCGTGAACCAGTGATCAGTCAGTCCGTCGATACCGAATATTGTGAACTCTAAGTCCAGTTAGGACTGTCCGCGATCTTGTAAAACTACGCCTAGGTCTTGTGACTAGTAAACCGGGTTATTGAAGTACCCTATCCGTGTGCGATTATTATACGATTATTGTGAAATTATTGAGCGCCTATTGTGCGGTTATTGTGTACCCATTGTGTGGTTATTGTGCGCCTAACGTGCATTTAATGTGAGACTATTGCAAAGTCTAAATTATGTCTTATTAGGCGAATCTAAGGTCCTGTTCCTGATCCTGCTCCTGTTTCTGAGTAAAGAAGAAATCCTCAATTCAGAGTAGTCTAAACCTGAGATTCCTAGTTGAAATCCTTTCACGCCCAAGAATATTCGCCCTCTGCTGACCAATAAGGTATCGACGCTGGATCAGTACCAATCTACACTGACGCTCCAGCCCAAGGACCACCCGCTGAAATCCTAGACAAGAACCTGCGACCAATACTAAAAGCTCCAGCCTCAAGGCTAAATGGTAAGTCCCGTAATTATTCTCCTTATCAAACCCCCTCTTTACAATTCTAATTATTATCCTGTTTTACATGCTGTTCTTAAAAGGATTCCTGACGAAGCTCTTCTTCATATATATTTAATCAGTCATATCATTGATAATTGTAAATCTTCCCCTTTGTAATTGCTTATGTAATAAATATTGTATTGTAACGAAATCACCGACTACCACTCTGTTCAGTTATCCTTATCCCCGACTCTAGTAGCATTGTGTGATAATTCTATTATCACGCTTTCCACCGGATAGAAAACGAGGAACAACAAATAAATATAAATAGGTAAGTGCATCTCTTATCTCGGACGTTACAAGATAAACGTGTTTAAAACAATAACAATGCAATAAAATAAACAAAAAACAATTTTTTACGTATTTTAAGACATTTTTTATCATACCTAAAAATATTTATATCCATATCTTTCTTGACATACTCAAAAAAAATGTTGAAAAATAGCTCTTTTTTTTAAGCGTATTCAAATTTATCATATAAAAAATTTATAATTTAAATTTCATAATTTAAATTTATTATATAAGCAATTACATAAGTAGCAAATTATATGTATTAATTTTTTTAATATATAATCTTAATTGTAATAATAAAAAAAGTACGTGGAAAAATCTTTTTTTTTGTCCTGTAAAATCTGGAAAAGTCCTTGAATATTTTTTTTGAAGAAACAGTAGACACCCTGGTTAAGCATCGCAAAAGGAGCCGATGATTATTATTATTATTATTACTTACTTACTTACTTACTTACTTACTTACTTACTTTCACTCCTAGGAGCGAAAGTAAATTTCGCTAGGATTGTAATCGGCTCCTACTTAACCGAGAGAGAGAGAGTAAAAAAAAGTAAATAGAGTAAAGTAAATAGCTATATCAAAGAATTGTCCAGAGACTCCAGAGTAGGCATTCACAGTATGTAATAATTATTTTTTATAATTACATTATATGTATTACACTTACCAATGGAATTGAGGAAAACTACGAATGTAAAGAGCAGACTGCCAAAAAGGATCTTCATTTTTTCAAAACCTGATTTTTGGGCAATTTTTGTTTACAACGACTGATAAATGCTTGCAATGAATTCATCGCTTTATATATACTACAAACAATCTTTATATACATATAAAGTGTGTGTTTAGTATGCTATTTAAAGCCAGAATTTAATTACAAAAAATGTACAGTCTGATAAACTCCAAACTGATATATTTTAGGGTACTAATAATCAATCGAAAAATTCTACGTAATAAAGATATTAAAATATTTTCATTTTAAATATTTCAAGCTATAATATGGGTTTAATTTTCAAATTTTACGATTTAACTATTAATCTTCACTCTAATCGGGAACTCACTTAACGTTCCTTCATGAAACTTCTGTTATCTACTGCACTGTACTTCCTAGACACTGGCTTCCCTGCTGGAAGTAAAGAAATAGAAATCCTATCCCTTTCTATCCCTAACATAGAAGGGGATGAAGGTTATCCAATTCTACCGACCTATTTCTTTCTGCCTCCATATTAATCCACATCCACGTCTATCTTTTTGAATGTCCACTTTTCTATTCCTTTTTATACCTGTTGCTTATCTATATCCACGCCTATCTCTTTCAATCCCCACTTCTCTACCTCTTTAAAGATATTGTCTATCCTCGTCTATCTCTTTCTGTCTCCTTTTCAATCAAAGTTATCTGTTTGAATCCGTACTTCTCTATCTCTATTTATCTCTCCTCTATTACAGTCTATCTCTTTCTCTCTCCTTGTTACTCAAAATCGCTCTTATCTCTTTCAATTCTCACATCTCTATTCCTTCCCACCTTTCGCCTATCCTTGTGTATCACTTTCTATTTTCTTGTTAATCTCAACATGCTTCAATCTCTTTCAATCTCCAGTTTTTTATCCCTTTCCACTTCCATCTCAATCTACATCCACGCCTATCTCTTTGAAACCACACTACTTTATCTTTCTCTCGACTAATGAGCTAAAACTTTTTTTACGAGTTCTTTATACAAAAAGAAAGATACGTATTCAAAGATTTTTTTTTTTGAAAATAGAAAAGATTGAAAATTTGGTAATTTTTGACTTGAAGACTATTTAAAAAAAATTCATAACTCCGGTTCTATTTGAGCTAGAGACTTTATTTTTTTTCATTTTAAAAATAAAAGAACGAGCTATAATAAAAAAATACTTCAAAAAAAAAACATTAAAAATTCAAATTTTATAAACAATTGAAATTTTTTAATCGATTTTTAACAATTGCCCCACCCATGAATCAAGTTCTTAGTATTTTTAGCGTATTCTACGTTAAATTTCCTTTCAAAAACGATTTTTTGATCGATGGACAAATAATTAGTACTGTCCGAAAAAATTTAATTTATCTAGCGCGGCACGCCATACCGGCGCGCGGGTCACATTGCACGGCCCATTTTCTTGTCTCATATATTAAGTAATTACATAATTTTATTAATTTTAATTAATTAATTTTATTAATTTATTTATTTCATCAATTTTCAATAAAGACATCTTAGCTAATAAATAAGATTATTTAATTCAAAATATATATATATGTTGATCTGGTTTGATTCAATAAGTATTTAATACATTAATTTTACAAGTTGCTTGTACTTTTATAATTTTCATAAAATTCACTTTTTTCCACTATAATGTCTCAGATTTAAAAAATTTAAAGCTAGTTAAAATATCATTAAAACTTAAGTTTTAAAAACAGAATTAACAATACCATCCTTAGTTTTCAATGAAATGCATTAATCATATAGGTCAACCGATTCGTTTCGATCAAAGGAATCTTCGTTTTCCTTACATCAGCTTTCAATTTTCATTATTTGAGAAGTTATAGCGGAAAAATGAATTTTACGAAAATAATAAAAGGCACGACACTTGTAAAAGTACATAATTTAGTAAACGCTTGTAAAAAAATTCAACTTAGTAAATAGTGGAATATATATTCCAAATTTCATCAATTTATCTATACGCGTTCTAAAGATATTGCAAGATCGTTAAAAGCGTGACACATACACAGACACACACATATGTAAAATTTAATATGTACCTTTGGATGAACGAAGACAAATGAGAAACCAATTATTATTTGTATAAAATTGTAATAGAGGGGATAAGCAATAAACTGGGGGGAAACAGATTGCCAGAGTTGAGCGGTCGTCATTACATTATATTGATTAACGGTGATTACAATTTTTAATTTCAACTGTCACGTTCGGGCAATTATCTGAGGTATCCAGAGGTAAATACTTCAATAATTACTTAATAAAGTATACTGGATTTCTTGAAAAATTGGTTCCTCATTTCTCGGTTTGTGTGTCTTTCAGCGTGGCGTTTTTGTTTAATGAAATTTATATGTGATGGACTATCATCGTTGAATTTTTGAATGAGAGGAAATTGGTTCTGGAAGATCGTTTATTTGGCTCCGTATATGTCTATGGATTCTGTGTCTCTGCTTCTATCCATTTGTTTTAACATCGCTGTATTTTGTCTATCGATCTACCTGTTCCGACCTCATTCGAATCTTCATATACGTAAGTCGTTGACTCTTACTGCTGTTTTATATTTGATTTGATGACGAGCGATAATAATTTGATCACGTATACATTCTTGTATTCTCATATACCTAATCTTTTAAGTATTAAATTACAATACTTTCGTATAATTTTGTCGTGCATTTTACATCTATGAAACTTTAATTTTTGATTTAATTTCGCTATCGTAATTGACTACATAATTTGACGCCTATAATATTTAACTAGCCTTTGACTGCGAATAATTCATTTAATTAGTTTATAACAAATTATTTGTCCGCAGGATTTATTAATTAATTATTTATTTATTTATTTATTTATTGTTAAATTATTTATTTATCTTGCTTTATTCCGAAATTCAATTTTGACCGTTGGTTCGACCATCAATTTATTGCTCGATCGTTTTGATTTGTGTTATTATTATTCCTCGCTTGTATTGATTGGTATCATCTTTTAACTCGCTTGTTTTGATTTGTCTTATTCAGGGTGTCTACCCACCCAGAAAAACCTAAAAATGTCAGGGAATTTTTTCAAGTGTAGTTATTTTTTCTTCTTTTTTTTTTTGTAACACAAATAATATTTACAAGAACTGAAAAACATATTACTCTGAATAAAAACGTGGTATTATATTATATTATAATATAATATAATTTATATAATTATAATATAATTTAATTACAAATGGTAAAAATTGGAGTCCTCTTTCACTCTGAGCTGAAAATGACATAAATGTATGGGAAAAAACGTAAAAATCCAACTTTCATTTAATAACAACTATTTTATCGTATTTTCTCTTACAAAAACTTAATAAAAAAGTTTTATATATTTCTTAAACCAATACATACCCTCGAAAAAGATTAAATGCTCCAGTTTTTGACAAAAATATTACGCAATATTTAATATTTACAATATTACAATATTGTAATATTTTTATTAATTATTCCTACATTAAAATTTTCAAGAATTAAAAAAATTATTTTCTTGAATTAAAGATAAATAATACGATAAGGACATATAAAATGAAAAGTCGGTTAAAAAATAAATATTATTAATATTATATCATTCTGTGGAAAATATTTTATTTTATAATAGACAACAACGTTTACAGTTTTACTATAAACGTTGTTTCGTTTGTAATCGAAGAGAATTTAATTAATAATAGTTTGAGCGTGTTAATTATTTAATAATTTCTTATTAATACGCTTAGAGTATAACGTATTAAATAAAAAATTTTTTTACATACATGGGACGTTCTTTTACAAATCGAACAGAGAATTGACCGATCCATTTTTGATTCAACTAAAACTTTTTTTAAGAGTTCTTTATGCAAAAAGAAAGATACGTATTCCAGGAATTTTTTTTTTTTTTTTGGAAAATAGAAAAAATTGAAAATTTGGTGATTTTTGGCTTGAAGACTATTTTTTAAAAATTTATAACACCGGTTCTATTTGAGCTGGAGACTTTATTTTTTCATTTTAAGGGTAAAAGAACGAGCTTTAATAAAAAAAATACTTAAAAGGAAAAATATGAAAAAATTCAAATTGTTATAAACAATTAAAATTTTTAAATCTATTTTTAACAATTGTTTTATTTAATATTTTAAATAAACCCATGAATCAAGTTCTTAGTATTTTTATCGTATTCTGCGTTAAATTTCCTTTTGAAAACGATTTTTTAATCGATGGACAAATAATTAGTATTGTCCGAAAAAATTTAATTTATCTATCGCGGCACGTCATACCGGCGCGCGGGTCACATTTCAAGGCCCATTTTCTTGTCTCATATCGTTTTTCTCTGAAATATAAATAAATATTACATATATTTTGAATTAAATAATCGTATTTATTAGCTAAGATGACTTTATTAAAAATTGATGAAATAAATAAATTAATAAAATTATGTAATTATTTAATATAAATAAATAAATAAATAAATTATCAAGAGTGATGTTTTTCATTTATTTCTTTTTATTTATTTGTTTTTTCAGTTTTGAATAAATTCATCTTAGCTAATAAATAAGATTATTTAATTGAAAATATATGTAATAATCATTTATATTGCAGAGGAAAACGAGATGAGACAAGAAAATGGGCCGTGCAATGTGATCAGTGCGCCGGTATGACGTGCCGCGCTAGTTAAGTTAAATTTTTTCGGGCAGTACTAATTATTTGTTCGTCGATCAAAAAATCGTTTTCGAAAGGAAATTTAACTTAGAATACAATAAAAATACTAAGAACTTGATTCATGGGTTGAGCAATTGTCAAAAATCGATTTAAAAATTTCAATTGTTTATAACAATTTGAATTTGTTAATGTTTTTCCTTTGAAGTATTTTTCATTAAAGCTCGTTATTTTACCTTTAAAATGAAAAAAAATAAAGTCTCTAGCTCAAAAAGAACCGGAGTTATGAATTTTTAAAAAATAGTCTTCAAGTCAAAAATCAACAAATTCTCAAATTTTCAATCTTTTCTACTTTCAAAAAAAAAATCCTTGAATACGTATCTTTCGTATCAAGAGTGAACTTGATTTCCCTGAAAGTTTTGTTAATTTCTAATGACCTTGAAGGTTACAATTATTATTAAGTTGAAAATGAATTCGCTTCCTCGAAACAAAGAATCTTTTGACCTCATCCATCTTTTTTAGTAAAGTTTATTTATATTAGATTATTTAATTTTTATACGATACAAAAAACCTTTTACTCTCTTACATTAGTTTTGAATTTTGGTTATTTGAGAAGTTATTGTCGAAAAACGAATTTAAAAAAAATTCTAAATTTAGACATTAATCATGTGAGGAAATAAGTTTAACTAAACCATTTTAAAAATATTGTAAAATTTAACGAAAACAAAGCTTCCTCTATGAGGAAGCAAAATAATTAAATATTATTTTAATGAAACTATTATGTCTTAGGTTTCAGAAAACTATAATAATGGATGACAGTCTAATGGAGAGTTTTCGTAAGCTTGGACTAAACTACGTCGGAACTGCTGACAAGGAGATTGATGTTTTTGAACGGGCCTTTTCTATGAACGATGAAAAAACAATGAGAGCCTTACTTTTCCCAGGTAGTCCAATTCTCTCAGCTGAGATATCGGAATATAAAATGTCTTATCTTCATTTTATTCATGGGACGAGTGCAACTCCTGACATGAGTATCATTCAGCTTCTAATTGACCTTGGGATGGATGTAGATAAAAAAGATGCACGTGGTCAAACTCCCTTAGATTTAACAGTAAGCAGATCATTTCGTTTTCGGCTTCCTGATCCTCGTGATATGGCTATGATAAGGCTATTACTAAGAAACGGAGCAAGTCGTGAAATCAGAAACAATTATGGCTTAACGTCACTTCAGCACAGTCTATACATAGCAAATTTAAACTTAATTGAAGAATTTTTGAAGACAGAATACCAACTTCCCAACGTGAATGAATTAAGTAGAATCGAAAGACGCCGTCATGTGGTAAATTGTCTTTTGTCGGACATAAATGATTGGAATGTACCTGGAAACTATTCGCTCCTTTTGCACTTTCTGATACATGAAAACGACGACGAAACATTCGAAGATGTTGCAAAAAATACCACATTTAATGTAAATACGTACAATCACAAAGGATTAATGCTGTTGCATGTTGCTGCAATATTTGGTACAGCACGAATGATTAAAGTGTTAGCTGATTTAGGTGCTGATCTCGATGCCTGCACTAAATCAGATGAAAACAATGAAACTCCATTCATTTTAGCATTAAAAAATAGGCGAATAGAGAACGCTCACTGCTTATTAGACTGCGGAGCTTCCGTAAATAATAAAAACCCCGAACAACAAGAAGGTTCTCCTCTTCACTGTGCTGTGTTTGTACAAAATATTGAAATAGTTGAAAAATTGTTGAACATGGGTGCAGATGTAAATGCATCCTCATATGACTGTACACCACTTCTATTTGCTTGTAGTAACATAATTGGTCAACATCACCGTAAGTGGAGTCATACTAGCTTAGTAAATGCCTTTGAAGATTTGGATTTCAATATTGGTGAATCCCCATCATGTGAGAAGATAGTAGAGTCATTGATCGATCATGGAGCCAATATAGAAGAGATAAATCGATTAAATAGAAATTCATTGGATGAAGCTTGCAGGAGAGGCAAATTAAACATAGTAAAGGTACTTTTAAATCGCGATGCTAAAATTAATCAAGGAGCTGTACCCACTTTGCATTATGCCGTAAAAGGACAAAATCCACATATCGTCAAACTCATCTTGGAGAAAGATGCTGATGTCAATTGTGAATATTTACTTATAAACTTATTTAATTCTGAATACGAAAGAAGGGTATACTTTGACAGGTATAAGAACTTTCCTCCAATAACACCTTTTGATTATGCACTTCATTTTATTTCTGACGATTTAGCTTGTAAGGATATTATAGAGGTTTTGATTGAATATGGTGTTAATGTTAATGCTCATGTTATAGACTTGTCACCAAGTAATAAAACACCACTTCATTTGTCAATTAATATTCACAAAGGACAATATGATTTAAAGCCGTTTGCAAAACGCTCTCCGGAAAGATTAGCTACAATGAAATTTTTATTGAAATGCAATGCTGATGTTAATGCCAAGGATGTTAGGGGACTTTTACCACTTGATTACGCTATTTCTAAATATTATACAATCTTATCTCATTCTCTAAGAACTCAATTTTTGGAATCAATTATACGGTCTCTAGTTGCTTTCCTTGGTAAAATGATAGAAGCAAGAGAGTTCGTCGTAGAAGAAATTCATGAATCGTTGCATAAATATCCGGCTCTTCATAGCATTCATCAAAACTGTGTGGTCGAATTGAGCCGCATGAAGAGGAATATTCACGAGTCAGTTAACTTTACTTTTTTCGATATTTTAAGTAAAGATATCCAACACTTCCGAGGCATTTTAGAAAATGAGAATATCATCCAGATTTTGAATAGCGGTGAATATAAGAAAGACTTTACAGAATATGCAGAATATTTGGAGCATCGTATTCGGGATGCTCAGATTCGTCTACACCAACTTGAATTGGGAATTGATCTTTTCCGAAAATATGTAAATGAGAACTTTTACGATGAGATGATTTTAGAAATTTTCAAACATCTAAATTTGATAGATTTGAAAAACTTTGCAAAAGCTTGCGCTCTGTCGAATGACAACGTTGAATGAAAATAGAAAACTGTTTTATGTACAGTAACGTCAGAAATTGTCCGTACGCCTGTGTTTTAGCAGTTGGTTAAAATTCTCTAATTTTGATAATAATTAATTGAAAATTTTTTTCCTAAATTGACACAAAAGCTAATAAAATTTTGCGTCTAATAAACAAAAGTGAAAGTTAAAATCTGTATTTTATAAAAAGATATCGAAAAAAAACCTCAAATTTCGATGTTTTCAAGAATTTTAATAACTCCGAAAATATTTATTATTTTTAAGAGCCCTTGGTCTTATTTTAAAGATAAATTTTTATAGTCCTTGTGTACGCTATTTATATATTTTTGAAATTATTTTCCTAGCTACTGCATAGGCTCAAACTTGTACGGAAAATCTCGTAAATTTTCAAATGAAGATTGTGTTTCATACTTGAATAAAGAAAAAGTAACAAATTAATATTTTGATTTATTTTACTACCTTTAATTAAAATATGGTATATTTTGATTTTTTAAAAATTCTTGTAAATAACTATGGATATTTAAATTTTTACGAAATTTTCCGTATACAAGTTTGAGCCTATACAGGAGCTAGGAAAATAATTTCAAAAATATATAAATAGCATACATAAGGACTATAAAAATTTATCTTTAAAATGAGACCCAGGGCTCTTAAAAATAATAAATATTTTCGGAGTTATTAAAATTCTTGAAAACATCGAAATTTGAGGTTTTTTGTCAATATCTTTTTATAAAATACAGATTTTAACTTTCATATTTGATTATTAGAGGCAGAATTTTATTAGCTTTCGCACCTGTTCATACCAATTTTGAGAAAAAATTTTCAATTAAGGGCATGTATTACTTACCCGATCCCTACCTTACCGACATTTTTTTCTCTGTAACGCTACGTCTACATTTATAAAGATATCAAATGGAAAATTTATAAAATTAAAGAAAATATGCTAATGTATGTTTGTCTGGTCTTAAATTTTTGTAAAAATAAAAACAATTTTTTTCAAAAAATTATTTTTTTAAAAATGTCAATATTTAGGACCAGACAAACGTACCTTAAGGCTTTAGCTTCATAGAAATTTTCAATGTGGTATCTCAATAAATGTAGACGTAGGGTTACAGAGAAAAAATGTCGGTAAGGTAGGGATCGGGTAAGTAATACATGCCCTTAATTATTATAAAAATTAGAGAACTTTAACCAACTGATAAAAAACAGGTGTACGGACAATTTCTGACGGTACTATATGCGAATTATAAATATTTTTGTCTCGCGTGATGTTTGCAGCGCTCGTCTTCGATCTCGCTTTCCTCCCTTGGTGCATAATATACTATTTATAAATGAACAATAGGTATAATGACAACCTACAATGAGAAACTCTATGTTAGATAAATTACTAATATAAATAGCAAGTCGGGGCAAAAACTTTAAATTTCCACATTTTAATACAAAAATAATAAGTTATACTATTTTTATAAGAAGGTTTCCTATTTAGTAATACTAAAGTTTACTATTTTCTGTCGTAAAATCCGATTTAGGAAAAGTGATTAGAGAAATTAATACATTCTACAAAAAGAATAGAAGTAATAAGTATTGTAAGTAATACAATTTACTAAATATGTAGAAGAAATCACTAATTGATTTAATAGAAATCGTCAAATCTTGGACCGAGCGCAGCAGAGTGTATCCGATGTGTGCCGATTGTCTATTTCTTCTAACTCGATTTTTCTGTTTAAGCTATATATATATTAATAGACAATATATATATATATATATATATATATATATA